>JAFIRS010004514.1:0-84435 GCA_018342105.1 Gonioctena quinquepunctata
CCCACTCTACCCACATTCACCACCCCCCCACCCCTCTCTACCCCATTTTTCCACAAACCCCTCCCACAACGAACCGCCCATGACCGCCACCATCATCCCTACCCCCACCCGAAAACCACCCCCTCACCCACTCGCCAAAACCCGCCCCTAAATAGGGGTTGCGCCAGAATCGCCATAGCCCTACTACTCAATAACAATGCACGTATGGTCTCCGCAGGTAACTGACTTCTACCGAGGACTGTGGCAATGACAGGAGTAGGTACACCAGAAAAAAATATGAGGTGAAGTAAACATGCTATTTCATTTTTTGATTTATTGCCAACTCTGAGGGTCTGTTGCCCCAGTGTGCAACGGCGGCTACCTCAAATTCAAAGAATTTGACGAGTTTCCTATGAATTTGAACATGGAAGCTTCCGAAACGAAAATTAAATGAAGTGAGGAGATCTCATTGCCAAACTTCTGATGGAATATGTATATAAAATCTGACTTACGAAATAATATTCAACTATGATAAACCAGTTCAAATTATGGGGATACTTCCCATTACGAATCGTGGATGGCCAGCACCAGTTATTTCGAAACAAATCAATATTTTGTAGGAAAAGTCAGACTGAATATCCTGGGGAACGCCTGCTTGATCGGAACTGTCCTCTGAGTAATTCTTATGTCGAAAATTCTTCGAAACGAGTTTATGTTACAGGACAAGAGATAATCTGAACTATTTCCCGAACTACAGGAGCTTTTTGTTCCACTGCAGTTTTTCAAAAGCTTTGTCTCCGTTCGATATACTGAATTCGATACAGCTGCTAGGTTTTTACAACGCATCAGTACAGAAGTTCATGATTTCAAGAAAACCTGTTCGACACTCTCCAAGAACAGGATAAGAGAGCAGTTTCAATGGCGATGAAACATTTTCACGAAATGGGCGAGCTTCCGCAGTAACGCTTTCGTCACTTCTGATGGTTCATTAACGAAGATAATCGTGGCACCGTCGAAGTTGATCCTCAAGTATACCAAGCACTCAGTGTCGGATTTATACCCACTTACGCCTGGGGCTAATTCTTATGATGCCGCCGCCAATCAGTATTAATTGTCAGTACCCATGTAATTTTTTTTTTCATAACAAATTTTATTCGCTCCACAAACTTGAACCTAACAGATTTTTTTTTTCATATGAATACTTTCCTGGATTTTTATTATGCGAACTCATCAATGGCATCAACAAAATTCAGCTCCTATAACAAATCTCTATTGATATTCAAAAGCGATGGGCTATTCAGAGTATCCTCTACCATCGAATTCCTAAGGTATTTTTAACACTTTTTAAAGTTGACAATGACCTTTTACCGCTGGCATTACTGATCATCAGGGATAGGAACATTTTCAGAACTACTTCTACATTGCAAAAAATATTTTTCATTTTGTATTTGTGCAAAAGCGCCATTAATGAATGCGGCTCGCGGCTTTTTTTTTACAAGCTTTTATTTAGTTTCACTTGTTAGTTCGTTAGGGTCAAATCTTGCAAGTGAATTTTGACCGACTTCTAGTCGTCCGATTGATTTGAAATTTGGCGGGTATCCATAACTCCGGTGACAATGCATTATAACATTTTTGTTAGAGAACAAAACAAAATGGCGGCTCAAATATGGCGGATGAGATTTATAATTATGAACCGATATTATTTAAAATTTGTATGTGAGTGTTTTCGGGGTCGGAAATTATGAATTTTCTGTCTGAATCCATGAATTCAAAATGGCGGTCCCAAGATGGTGGACGAATTTTGTCATTATGGTCCGTTTCTATTCAAAATTGGTATGCGGAGATTTTCGTGGTCGGAGATTTCGAATTTTGCGTCAGAATTCATTAAATCAAGATGGTGGACCCAAGATAGAGAAGGAGTTTTCCGATTATGGTCATGTTTCAAAAGTGGGATGTGGAGGTTTTCAGGTTCGAAGATCATGAATTTTTTGTCCAAATCTATGAATTTAAGATGGCGACTTCAGGGTGGTGGACGATTTTTGTGATTATGGTCAGATTCTATTCAAAATTGTTGTGTGGGAGTTTCTGGTGTCGGAGATCATAATTTCTGTCAGCCAAAAACTTACAGAAAAGTCATCTTGTAATTGATAATGATGCACTATTAGAAATGAACAGATTAAGGCAAACTAACTTGAAAGCAAAAAATAAAATAACTGATAAAAAACCCTTTTAAATACAAATTTTCATTGAAACCGTGTACTCAAACGTATAAAATGAGTTTAAGTCAGCACTGACAATGATTTAATTATTTTTTTGTTGAATTATTTGATTTCAAAAAGCTTGTCGCGCAAATTTTGATGAAATTATTACTTCGACAAGTTGTTACTTACCAACCAATCATTATCCACTGAAATTAATAGGTACATACTTTCATGGACACTTCGCGCGACAAGGTTTTCGAAACCAAATAATTCAACAAAAAATGATTGAATCATTGTCAGCGATGACTCAAACGTATTGTATCTGTTTCAGTGCACGGCTTATATAAAAGCTTTTTTTATTATTTATTTCTTTGCCAGCCACCTGTATCAATGCGTCCAAGGCACTGCTATCGCTCGAGATCAAAGTGAATACATTTTTCATATTACAGACTCCTGTGCTTTGATTGACTTCACCGAATAACTCACACATATGTCGGTTGGCCCAATGTGAGTTTAATTTTTGAAGAGTACCAGCGATCACCGAATACTCCCTACAATAGGTCGACTCGACTTAGCATTGAATAAACTCACTCGAAATTCCTTGATTACCCATTGAATTCGTGTGAATGGCCGAGTTGTTATCTCAGCGTATACCCCGAAGCCCTTTCAATAACATATGTGATTACATACATCTCTCAATTGTCTTGGTTATTCCGGTTATCTGGGGTATCGACGTCGCCTTTGATCAACCACTGCATTCGCTATCACCTGGATTCCATAAACCACAATAGTTTCCCTTGATAGCTTCTGGAATTAACTCCCCCAGGATCCCAAATATTCTATCATTGAAATTTATTGAGGAAAATGAATGAAACAGATAAATAAATGCTTGGAAAGTAAATTGAGTGAAACTTTGAGAACAAGACTGATTCAATTGAAATAACATTCCACCAACAATAATATATATCAATAAACAACACGAAACTCAGCTAAATCTCTGACAGTTGGACAATTCTACTTAGAACAAAGAATTTCACAATTTAATTTTGTAATTATCTGATGGAACCGTCGCGAAACCGATCAATTTAAATAATCGTATTTCCCACTCGAGCGTTACAATTCATCTCGATACAGAACTAATAAATTTTAACTTTTTGTAGACCCAAAAAGGAACTACTGACTTGAATCAAATTTCTGGTAGTTGGCCCGTGCCACGTCGAAATATCAATCGACTATTTTTTCTGCGATAATTTTCCCCGTAATAGTTCTCCTACCCCCTGTTCTTTGAGAGCACCCCACTCAAGTGAAAGTTCGACAACTGAAAACAATTCCAACCCCATTTACTACTGACCTGACCAATGAGGTGAGATTTTGAAAAACTCTCAGCAAATTCGTCATGACCAAGTCGACCAATCACGATTCTAGTCGTGAGTGGGGCCATTTCTTCGAACATACGCCACCCGAGAGCTGGCGTTTCCATGAATTTGAGCAGTACTACTTGGAACTACTTTAGTGTTCTTGAACAATTATTCCTTATTTCAACTGAATTACCTGACAATACCCTTAGTGGTCATGTTTCACAAAAAGAGCCTTCGAAAAATCAATTCCTTGGGAGGAAATGACAAAAAACTCCGTTTTTGAGGCATTTTGGCATGTCATTGAGCCACTGAATTCTAACGAACATATATTCGATCGCTATAGAATCTAGATATCGCGCATATACGTGTGTAATCTAGTTTGATCTATGAAAACTGAATATTTTGTTTCAATTATAAACTTGACTACTCAGAAATTCCCGATTCATGGCTGGTCAGGGTTAATTTCATAGAGGTTCCTGATACAAAAGCAACCGCTTTCAGGGATCAAGTATCCCGCTGAGGTTATTTCTCGCAGATGTCGAAATTGATTTTCAAGAATTTCGTATTCGATCCAAAATTATTGCACAGCTAAGCTGCCTCACAGATGTTATCTTTCCCGGAACTATCATTGATTGAATTCACTCAAATCCATCCGTTTATGACGTCGTTTTTCCTAGAAAAAAAAAGGAAAATGATTTCAGACCGGGGTGTAAGAATCTTCTTTCAAAAACTGGTCATATATTTTTACAGGGTGACTCCTAGGATTTTGTATTATTCACAAAACAGTGCCCTTTTGATGCGGTGTCCAGCGTAGATTCCGGACATTAATACAGCTTCGCCTGAGATAAAAAAGACTGGTTCAACTTCCATGATTTTTCAATCAGTCGGGCACTCTCTGAAGACTTTGGCGGTTCGAAACCCTGGAGAACTCTCTATATTTCATTTTGTAGCAGAGAGGATGTTTTGGTATCCAAGAATGTACCTCTTGCCAGCCTTTCTACCGGGTATCACTTACTTCTAAGTCGAGACAATTCGCAATTTGATCAGGAGGAATACCAACAGTCATTGTACATCTATGAGAATTAGTAATCGATGATAAATAAATACATATCTACAATAAAAAATAATTTCTTTTCATGAATCGAATTTCAGCTATTTCGTTGGATACAAAAATGACCCAAATTCTCATCGTTTCCAGACTTCACCAAAAGATGGTGGAAATGGCAACCGAGACTAATTATAGAACATGCTGCAATATTCAGTAGTTTCAACTGTCATGAAACTGGCTTCAGTATAGTTGTCAAAGAAGTCATGGAAAACATAAAACAATCAAAACCTGTGAAGGAACAAACGTATCTTACAACATATTGCGGAGTTGTATTCATGTCACGTGATCATTTTGGGTATTCATTTGGAAGATAACATTTAATATCTGAGAAGGGACTCAGATACATATATATATATATATATATATATATATATATATCACCAGGGTTGTATCTGAGTCTCTTCTCAGATATCAAATGTTGAATGTTATCTTCCAAATGAATACCCAAAATGATCACGTGACATGAATACTACTCCGCAATATGTTGTAAGACACGTTTGTTCCTTCACAGGTTTCGATTGTTTTATGTTTTCCATGACTTCTTTGACAACTATACGGAAGCCAGTTTCATGACAGTTGAAACTACTGAATATTGCAGCATGTTCTATAATTAGTCTCGGTTGTACATTTCACCATCTGTTGGTGAAGTCTGGAAACTATGAGGATTCTGGTAATTGCTGTATCCAACGGAATAGCTGAAATTCGATTCATGACAAGAAATTATTTTTTATCGTAGATATGTATTTACTTATCATCGATAACCAATTCTCATAGATGTACAATGACTGTTGGTTTTTCTCCTGATCGATTTCCGAATTGTCACGACTCGGAAGTGAATGAGGCCTGGTAGAAAGGCTGGCAAGAAGTACATCTCTACTACATCTCTACTACAAAATAAAATATAGGGATTTCCCCAGGGTTTCAATCCGCCAAAGTATTCAGAGAGGGCCCGAGTGATTGAAAAATCATGGAAGTTGAACCAGTTTTTTGTATCTTAGGCGAAGCTGTGATAGTGTCCGGAATCTACGCTGGACCTGTAGTGGACTACCGCGGACTACCGCCATATAAAGCTCCGGAATCTACGCTGGACCTGTAGTGGACTACCGCGGACTACCGCCATATAAAGCTCGTACCGACGACTATGAATGGTGAGATGTCTGTATAGGATCACTATCTGTAACGTACTTGCAGTGCTGGATTGAAGGAGTGGATATAGGAGTTAACTAACGGCGGTCAACTTCAAGAGGCGGCAAAGAGCAAAGAAAGAGCAGGAAGCAATCCTCAAGCAAACTCACGAATCGCGACCGTGGTGACCACCGCATCAAAAGGGGTTTGTTTTGTGAAAGAGAAAAAATCCTAGGAGGTACCCTGTGAGGATATATCATCAGTTTTCAAAAGTAGATTCTTACACCCCGGTCTGAAATAATTTCCCTTTTTTTTTCTAAGAAAAACGATGCCATACACGGATGGATTTGAGTGAATTTATTCAATGATAGTTCTGGGAAAAATAACATATGTGAGGCAGCTTAGCTGTGCCATAATTTTGGATCGAATACGAAATTCTTAAAAATCAATTTCGACATCTGCGAGAAATAACCTCAGTGGGATACTCAATCCCTGAGAGCAGTTGCTTTTGTATAAGTCAGGAACCTCTATAAAAAATTATGAAATTAACCCTGACCAGCCATGAATCGGGAATTTCTGAGTAGTCAAAATCATAGTTGAAACAAAATATTTAGTTTTCATAGATCAAACTAGATTACACACGGATATGCTCGATATCTGGATTCTATAGCGATCGAATATATGTTCGTTAGAATTCAGTGGCTCAATGACATGCCAAAATGCCCCAAAGGAGTTTTTTGGTCATTTTCTCCCAAGGAATTGATTTTTCGGAGGCTCTTTTTGTGAAGCATGACCACAAAGGGTATTGTCAGTTAATTCAGAGGAAATAAGGAATAATTGTTCAAGAACACCAAAGTATCGCGAAGAATTCCATAGTTCCAAGTGGTACCGCTCAAATTAGTGGAAGCGCCTGCTCTCGGGTGGCGTATATTTGAGGAAATGGCCCCACTCACGACCAGAATCGTGATTGGTCGACTGGGTCATGACGAATTTGCTTAGAGTTTTTCAAAATCCCACCCATTGGTTAAGTATTGATTCAAAGTATGGATCAGTAGTGAATGGGGTTGAAATTCTTTCCATTTGTCGAACTTTGACTTGAGTGGGGTGCTCTCAAAGACCAGGGGGTAGGAGAAATATTACGGGGAAAATTATCGCAGAAAAAATAGTCAGTTGATATTTCAGTAGTTCCTTTTTGGGTCTACAAAAAGTCAAAATTCATCAGTTCCGTATCGAGATAAAGTATTTACGCTCGAGTGGGAAATACGATCATTTGAATTGATCGGTTTCGCGACGATTCCATCAGATAATTACAGAATTAAATTGTGAAATTCTTTGTTCTAAGTAGAATTTTCCAACTGTTGAAAGTTGAGCTGAGTTTCGTGTTGTTTAATACCATATATTATTGTTGGTGAAGTGTTATTTCAATTGAATCAGTCTTGTTCTCAAAGTTTCACTAAATTCACTTCCCAAGCATTTAGTCACCTATTTAATTTATTTTCCTGTATAAATTCCAATGATAGAAATAATTTCGTTTCCTTGAATATTTGAGATCCGGGGGCTGTTAATTTCAAAAGCTATCAAGGGAAACTATTGATGTGATGTGATCGCGAATGCAGGGGTTGATCGAAGGCGACGTCGATACCCCAGATAACCGGAATAACCAATACAATTGAGAGTATGTAATCACATATGTTATCGAAAGGGCTTTGGGGTATACGCTGAGATAACAACCCTACCATTCACATAAATTTAATGAGTTATCAAGGAATTTAGGGTCAGTTTATTTAATGCTAAGGCGAGTCAATGTATTGTAGGGAGTATTCGGTAATCGCTGTTATTCTTCAAAAATTGAACTCACATTGGGCCAACCGACATATGCTTGAGTTATTCGGTGAAGTCAATCAAAGCACAGGAGTGTGTTACATGAAAAATATATTCACTTCGATCTCGACCGGCAGCAGTGCCCTGAACGCATCGATACCGGCGGCTGGCGGCTGCGGTACATAGGTTCTTTTCTTCTGAATAAAAAAAATCAATCAATATTTCGCCATGTAACCTTTGAGTTTACGTATTCATTCACATAAAAATAAATGAAGAATTACATAAAAGTTTATGTAATCTTATGAATAATAATAAGATTGAATGTATTTTTGAATCATTCTTAGAAATATGAGGGCTATTAGTTGTGTTCCAAGTAAGTCCAAGTTTAAGTTTTGTATTTTTCATAATAGATATTGTTTGTTCTCTACAGAGTCGTCTTTTTTGTGTACTTTTTTGCACTTTTAGAAGTTAGCAAATAAAACATACGAGTGTTTCTCTAAGCGTGATAAACATATATATATATATATATATATATATATATATATGAATGAAATGTGAAGATTTCCAAGGATTCAGGGTCTACTATCACTATTATATTCGAGTATAACCCGAAGGCCCGAAGGTTTTCAACATAAAAACAAGTGGGCTACAGCCATTCACGAAATTTTAATTTTGATTGGTCAAGGACTAGAGAATAATCTCTAGTCCTTGCCATGGTGGTGATTCTCAAAAATAGCCGAGAAATAATTTTTGATCTGAAAGTTTTTGAAAATATTAATTTCTATAGAGGATGCAGCTTTTACTACCCTGTATGGATTAATGAATAGCCCATCACTCCAGAGAGCGCCTGGGACGTTTAAAACGCGAGGGGTCGTCTATATTGTAATCAGTGGCTTTCCTCACAAGAGGATTCTCATGGGCTATTGCACAATCAAATACTCTCTGATTGCGTTCTCTGATGATACTTCTGATGGAAGGCAGATTTAAGTCCTCAAGTATCCGTTCGTTCCGCACGTACCACGGAGCGTTCGTTATCATACGCAGAACTTTCATTTGCGCCCGTTCCAGGACGCGAATGCTCGTTCTGCAGGTCTGGCCCCAGGCGGCTGGGGCATACAAAATGACAGGTCTGAAAACCATTTTGTAGATCATAACTTCATTTTTCAGGGAAAGTTTAATTTTCCTGTTTACTAACGGATAGAGTGATGCGATTTTCTTATGTATTTTATTTTTTATCAATTTAGCGTGTGGCCTCCAGGTGAGTCGGCGATCCAATGTAACTCCGAAGTACTTGACCTGCTCCAACCAATTTATCTCCCTTCCCGGGACAGTCACTCCTCTCTCCGGCTTGTTTCTCTTGCGACCCATCTAGCCTGCGTTTTGTCAGGATTCACCCTTATTTTCCACTCAAGATACCACTGCTGGAGGTCGTCTAATGCATTCTGCAGATAGACGACACCCATCAGATGGTCGTCTAAAGAAGAAAGTAAGGCCGTATCATCAGCGTAAAGGGAAATCTTCACGTGTTCACCCCTGGGTATGTCTGACGTGTAAAGAGCGTAGAGCATAGGAGACAATATTGCCCCCTGAGGAACGCCGGCCTCAATTGCTCTCGAATCCGGGAGACAATTGTCGACCTTGACTTGGAATGTCCTACCCATGAGAAACGATTCTAGCCACTTCACCAGACCCAGAAGCAAGTGGAAGTCTATCAATTTTGAAAGCAAGCCTTCATGCCATACTCTACCGAACGCTTTACTGATGTCAAGAAGTATGACATGGGCGCTGTTGTTGGTATTTGATGAATTCATCGTATCTTTCACCAGCCTCAGAACCTGAAGCTCGGTGGAGTGAGCTCGGCGGAAGCCGAACTGCTCATTCGGTAGGACATTTCTGTCATCCACTTCATCGTCGAACCTTTCCAGGACGATTTTCTCAGCCAACTTAGCTGAACTGCAAAGCAGACTGATTGGACGATAATTTCGTGGGAAGGTAAGGTTTTGTCCTTCCTTTGGAATCATCACCACGATGGCATGCTTCCACCTTCGAGGAAATTTTTTAAGGCGCATCGAATTGTTCATTATGTTCAACAATGACTGCAACTGGTTATCCGGAAAATACTTAATCATTCGATTAGTAATTCCGTCATAACCAGGCGCTTTTCTGGGATTCAATCCTCTAATGTGCGCCTTAAGTTCATCCAGCGAAGCCGGACGAATGTCATCCCGATTTGGCTCTCTTAAGGTGCAACGAACCCTATCTCCTAACAAAAGGTCTCGATCCAGATCATCGTCTGGATGCTCATTCAGCCTAAATTGCCTTTCCATCGAATCTGCAAATGCTCGAGCTCGCAGAGTCATAGCACATTCCACCCTCACCGTGAAAAGGGGGAAGTTCGGCTCTTTTAGTCTTTAAATTTTTACTAAGTTTCCATAATTGATTGTTGTTTTCTAGATTTTTAAGTATATTGCCGAATCTTTCATGTCTAAATTCCGTTATACTTTCTCTCACCTCCCTATTCAACTGATTGGCCCGGATTCCTTCCGCAGGAAACAAACTCCTTTGAAAGGCTCTTTTTGCCCTATTTCTTTCACGTATTCGATTTTCAATCCTTTGCGGGAATTCATCATCGTATTCGGGAGCTTGTTCTCTGCGGGAGGAATCCATCGAAGCATTTTTAATGGTGAGTTCGTAACGCGCTACGGCCTCATCCAACTCAAGTGGAGAATTCATTCTCTCAGGAGCGCAATATGCAGTCTCCAGGAATGAACTGAACATCTCCCAGTTTACTTTCGTACACAGACGATCTGTCTGGGGCGATGGATCACCTCCTAGCGTCAAAATAACCGGGTTGTGATCAGAGCTCAACTCAGTGAGAACGTGCATGTCCCAGTTCCAGGGCCAGGGCAATGTCAAGCACATCAGGTCTACCGTTACCGGCACCAAAAAACGTCGGCTCACCTGGAGCCAACACCTGGTATTCATACCTGTCACTGTGTTGCCACAGTCGCCTACCATTCGTGTTGGTAACACGGCTCCACTGCACGTGCTTAGCGTTCAGATCCCCTGCAACAATAACGGGTTGATCTGTTTCCATCAGAAGCACATCGAGTGCTTCAGGAAGTATTCTATTGTTCGGAGGGTTATAGGCACTGATTAAACGAATAGGACCACTCCTCGTGTTTAAAACAATACCTACCGATTCTATACCATGGGTACCATCATTGGAAATGCCGAGATGCACATGCGAATGACAGCGTTTTACCAAAATGGCAACACCACCACCCGGTCGCCCAATTCGGTCATTTCTAAGCATTTTGTAGTTAGGAAATCTAACAGGTTGTCCATTAAGACGAGTCTCTTGCAGAAAAGCAACATCAATGTTGTTCTCTACAAGAAACTCTATAAACTCGAGTCTGTTCTGGAGAAGACTGTTACAATTCCAAATCACCGCTTTGATGAAATTCGGAAGCTGCCTTTCACCCATTAGTTGGGATTTGAACCGATTGAGAATTTTGCAGCAGCTTATGCGAACTGTGCAAACAGCATCCTCATCTGATCCAAAGTGGAAAGAATGTCTTTGGGGCTATTTGTGATTTGAGCTGATTGAGCAGGGGGGGCGCCTTGGCAGCCGCCGCATATGACACCTCCACTTGTATCCTACCCAAATTCACGGGAAAATGTCTTCTTTCGTACTGATTTGAAGCAGGGTCCACCCTGCGCCTTAACCGAGGACATTTGGGATATCCCCGATAATTTGCAGTGTGCCCCCACTACAATTCGCACACTTGGCCGGTTCATCACGGGACTTTTGGCATTCCCTCGTAATGTGATTCTCACCGCACCTCACACAAGCGGGAACGGCACAGCAGTTCAGCTGTCAGTGGCCGAATCTCTGACAGCGGTGGCATTGGCCTACAGAGGCTCTGGGTCACTGTGGCTCAGCTGTCACTTGAACGTTCAAAATATCTGTGACTTGAAAGATATGTTTTTGTTCTTTATCCGAAAGAACTAATACCATTGGCAAAGGAGTTTTTCATGAATTAAGTTTGCGCATACGGACCACTGAGACCGGGGCGAACCCTCTCTCAATCAGCTCGTTTTGGATGTCATTACAATCTAAGAATTCAGGGACTCCCCTGAAGACTACTCTCAACTTTTTATCATCAGGTAGACTATAGGTGTGAAGAGGAATACCTTAATCTTTAAAAATATTGGATATTTTCCTGTAGTCTTCAGGAGAGTTCGGAAAAATTTTGATCCCGTCAAATACATTCTTTGACAGTTTGTTCAATTTATTATTATTACTTTTGAATGAAGAAATAACAGTGACCCACTTGTTTTTATCTCTGACTGTGATAGGAGGGACGTTTTGTCTTCTGATTGTATGTGGAGTCTGCTCTGTGGGTGGAGTATTCGTCGCATTGGCATCATCCATATTCACGTCGTCGGCACTCTCTGTACAATTTTGAACGTGGCTGGTCCCTCCGCTAGAAGAGGCGCACTCGGATTCGGGTTCAGCCGCTGGACCATTTTTTGCCGGTTGGTGCATGTCACTGTCTGAAGTGACATTTGTCAAACTTTGGAATCTATTTGAAGTTGGAACATTTATCGCAGTTTTTCTACTAGAGTCGATATATGCTACTAGTCTAGAGCTTCTACGATAGGGATATAAGATGTCGAGGGGTTGATTCTGCGTATCTTTGGTTGCCGGCAGGGCAGGAAATTGCTCCTTTCTGAGCCTTTCTGTAGCAGGGACATCACCAGAACCTTCTGACTTTTCATTCGATTTGGCCGGAATTAGTGAACTTATTATTGGTATTTTCAATAAATCTTCACCTAGGGAAGACAACAATGCCCCCAGCACCTCCAGGAGATCGGCCCTCGGCAGAGAACCGATCCCTGCAAGGACTGATTCCTTGCTCGCCAGATCGCAATCTCCAATCAGATTTCCATCCGATTTTTTTTCTTCAGGGAGATTTTTCAACGTCGTCTCCAATATATATGGTGCATGTGGGTTAGTTTTCTGTTCCAGGCCGGTACAAGACTGGTTTGGTTCAGGAAATCACAAATTTTTCACACTTTACCGCGGAGCAAACTTTCTACCAAGTATGTTACTTCGCTATACAGGGTGACCTTTTCCGAGGATTATTGTCAAGTTTAATCATTATGATATCAATAGTTCTTTCAGCTAGATCATTTATAAGGATAGATAGACGATAGAACATTTATTGCAAAAAAATGAGTTCTTATTGGAAGGGTTGGAGTGGAACAAAGAATACAGGTGTGAAAATGTATCTGAGCAAAGCGGATACAAAGACGAAAATACATTATTTGAATACATAAGTAGTGATAAAGTATCAGTAAGAAGCATATTTCTAACAAAAGCTCATAGAGAAAAATAAGTAGATATTCAAAGTCACAATGAATTGCAGAGAACTAATAGAAAACACTGAAGTTTTCGGCCACACTCAGTATGTTTGTAGCATAGCAGTACTTGGAAAAATAGGAGGTTTGTCAAAAATGAGTATATATAGCGGTTGATAAGTGTGCCATTCACTCAAGATGAAGGATCTCAGTTTGAGCATGTTCATCACAGAGTGAACCAGAGATTTTTGTTCAATTATTGTTCCATAGTACAATAGTCGAGTGATATCAACAATGCTGTTTTATTGCCTGAAAAGATCATTTTCCCGAATTCACCTGTATATTGGGCAAGCCAGCAGGACATGTTTTGGGGATTCGATTTTGTGGAGGTTATAAATTGAACAAGTTACCTAGGTATCAATCATGTGAACTAGGCCACCAAATAAGAATCTCAGGGATTGTTTTTGCTGCAATTGGAAGATCAGTCTGACAACATACATGGGTGAGGAGGCATATGAGTGGATAGGATGAGTTCGCTAGTCTCTCTAAATCGTCCTTGAATAGCTCACTACGATAAGCCTGTAGAACAGTAAGTCGAGTGAGAGTTTGAACACGTACTTCAAACTGCAGAGGATAATTCTGGAAATTAATATGTTCAAACAAACAAATCAACCACCAAGGAGAAGTATCGAGAACTTACTGAATATATTTTTCTGAACAAAATGGCCAAACCTCTGTTTGCTCTTCCTCGAGACTTCTTCCTGAGAGCGCGCGAGGAGATTATGTCGAAGCTATATTGGAGTTTGACGGTCGCATGACAACCAGGTTTCACAAAGGCAAAGAAAGTCAAAGTCAAGGGCACCAGAAGAAAGAAACCTTTTGGAATGTTTTATACTTTGGACATTCTATAAAAATAAATTTCTGTAGAGTTATTTGAAACAGGCCTGTGGGGTTCATTGGATTCTCTTTTGGGGAAACCTCTTCTGAGCGTCCTCTTTCGTTCCTTCTCTGAGTGGTGGCAATTGAATCAATAATTTTGGATTTGCAGAGATTCAATCCTTCGAATAACTGCGATAGTTCTTCCAATTGCTCCTGGGTTTCATCATGTTTGATTTTAATGTGTGGTAATTCTCACAGATCCTTGCTTTGTGTTGTGTTTGAGCACGTTCCAAGCATTGTGGTTTGTTTCAAACTCAAATTCAACAGGGCGGTTTTTCCTTGACTCTAGTTTGCAAATTCTAGTAATGTTGTTCATGGGTAGGGGAGCATATGAAGAAATGCCAGAGACTATATCAGTTGTTTGAAAATATGAATAGGATGTTCATAAAATCATATGTGGAATCATTCGCGACTGAAAGATAAACTTAAGTCACTATCTTCCATCGTTCAAGATAACATCCTGTTCATAATTTCAAACAAATCAATCCATCATACCACATGATAGGTTTCAATATCAAAACACACTAATTTCAAAGTGTCTCTCCTGGAGATATTTTTCTTACTTATTTCCATTTTTTCAAAGTGAGATTGCTTCTAGAGAATGTGTTTTTCATTTCTTCTGGTCTTCCGGATGATCGAAGAAGCGTGAAATATATTTTCGTCGACAAAAATGTATTGAAGACCTAGTGAATACGATGCCTATCTTGCGTATATATTACAAATGATTTTGGTAAGTACTCTCTTTTGAGAAAAATTCATCTGTGCCTCATATGAGTTCTTAATTAGGACTGGAATATAAAATCAAATAACTATCTGGATAAAAATGCAAATTTTCAATTGAAGGTTTTTTCTTTAGAGTTAGGGTCCTTTCAGAATATCTATCAGAAGTAGTTCGTGTCCAGCGTGGCTTTATTCGGTTAGACATTCACAAAAAATAATTTTATTTTTATCGAGAATTTTTCAATTTACAGAAAAATCTTTCTATTCAATTGAGAATGTTTTCCTCCTCAACTATATCAGTTGTTAATAGCTTGCTGTCTTGGTCTTCTGCAATTCCAAAAATTATAACATTTTTCTCCCGTTCGATGCGCATTTTTACTTCTTGATCGCATTTGTCGACTTAACTTTCGAGTATACATAGTTTATTGCGTGAATATATTGACTCAGATCAAACAAGGTCACACGCAAATTGGTGTTTGAATGTGCAAATAACAAAAAAGGTTAATTCCTTGCAGAGCTCAAAACCTGAGGTAATCCTGGGAATGGAGAGATGGATAGACTAGCCGAAGAATAATCAGGAAAGACTTCAATAGGACCAGAACCATTTCTGGGAATATCCAGAACTGAACAGAAATCTTCAATATAGGTGGACTCCTACAAAAGCAGTTCGTTGAATTATATTAAAAAGCACGATTAGGCAATGAAAACTCCATACAATGGTTCCTTGGAAGAGAATAAAGAAATATATTCTGTAACTCAACAAATGGAATATCAGGATTATCAATAGTCTTTTGTTTGTGTCCCGTGAAATTTTTTATTATATTCACAGGGAGCTTTCGACTTATGGGATTTCACTTGTATGGACACTATAGCCACATCACACTTGAACTAAACCTCCATTCGCAAGGGTGCAGCTGCAGAAAATGAAGAGAAATTTAAGATAAAGAAATATCAAAACCTGAGAAATCTCTACATTTTCTACCCTGTAGCTATTGGAACCTACGGAGTATTTGGCCTCCAAGCAACGGAATTTATTGAAGAGATTGGTAGAAAGATTTTCCAAGTGACCAATGATAAGAGATCCACTAGCTTTCTCCTTCAACGCATCAGCATCGCCATTCAAAGAGGTAATGCAGCTTCGGTGTTGGGAACCATTCTAGTTGGACGTCATTTGGATGAATTTTTCTACAATCCCCATTCTAAAAAGAACATATCTCAATATAGCTCGATATCCAATGGTGAAAGTTCGTCAATTCTGGGTTCTATTACCGCTACTCAACGTTTGGATGATATATTTATTCGTCCACAAAGAATAAACATGTCAAGTAGTATCCATAAGTCTAATATTCGGAGCCAAATACCTGAAAAGTATAATTTGGATTCATCCACCTCCAAAAAAATAACGCGATCTGCCATATCTTTACCCAACTCGATTTCAAGCAGCCTCCAATCGAGTTCCAATGATAGAGAAAATCATCGCATAAGAGACTATTCCTTTGAAGATAGCAGTAGCGGTGAGCGCATTTCCCTCAGTTATAGTTCCATGAAACCATTTGTGCTTGGAAGCTCCAAAACTCTCGGTCTTAATGGTTTGAAAAACATTGGCAATACTTGCTTTATGAATAGCGCAATACAATGTTCATCGAATACCAGATGGTTGCTCGAGTATCTGAGGAAAAACGAACATTCGAAGGATACCAACACAAGCATATCATGTATGAAGGGTGCTTTGATGAAAGAATTTGAAGAAATGGTAGAAGAACTTTGGTCAGAAGATTCGTCTGATGTGGTGGTTAACACTGTTTCTTTGAAAAACCAGATACAAAGATTTGCACCTTGTTTTATGGGTGACGCTCAAAAGGATGCCAAGGAATTTTTCAGATATTTATTGGAAGGTCTTCATGCAGATGTAAACAGAGTAAGAGAAAGGCCTAAGCCTACGTTCATAGAAATAGATGAAAATTTGAGCGATAATAATAAGGCAAAAGAGTCTTGGTCAAGATATCTTAGAATGGACAACTCAAAAATTGTCGATGACTTTTTTGGTCAACTAAAATCATCGTTGAAATGTACTTTCTGTAGCCATTGTTCTGACACTTTTGATCCATTCTGGGACCTTCCACTCCCTATTCCACAGATTACTGGCAAGCTCAGTCTGTCACAATGTTCAGACTCGTTTACAAGGAGAAAATTTTTTGGATGATGACGAGAAACCCACTTGTTCTAAATGTAAGGAAAGGAAAAAATGCACGAAGTCATTATCTATACTTGAATTCCCCAAAATTTTTGTAATTCACTTGAAAAGATTTTCGCAGAAGGATCAGAAGAAAACTAAATGTCTCCATTGACTTTCCTCTCGATGGATTAGATATGAATATTTATGCAGTAGATAACGCAGCTCCGTGTCGCTTCAACTTGTATGCTGTATCCAACCATAGCGGAACAACTCTTAACGGACACTACAAGGCTTACTGTAGGCACCCTAACGCAGGCACATGGCACGAGTACAATGACTCGAGAGTATCACCGCTATCACCAAAATCTATTGTGAGTGGAGGAGCATACGTCCTCTTCTATGATCAAGAGGACACCAAATCACAACTTCGAAAGGAGCATTTTACTTATTTATATTATATATTATATTTATTGAATTATAACGGGAAATAAATGGAGCATTATATGAACTATTACAATTGATTTTTGTTCAATCATATTTCGAATGATTCTTAAAGGATATATAAATATTGGTTGTCAGATTGAAACGAGGCTGATCCATGAAATGTCGATATTTTGAAGTATATACAAATATAACAAACAGTATGAAAATTGAAATAAATTTAAGAACAACATATTTTTATGAAACTGTCACCCTTTCCCATTGCAGCGATCCAAAAATTAACAAAAAAAAGATTAATTTTGGAACACCAATAGATATGAAGGAGGTAAAGAAGGAGAAGTAACAATATATTCGGAAGGTTGCGTTCTAAGGTCCAGCTTGAGACCTATTTACCCAACCAGTCAAATTGTCAGTTTTTAGTCTAACCTAGAATCATTAATTTTGTTTGGAATCACATATATTTTTTCCGAAGATTGATGGATTGTTTCATTGTTTCTGTCTTTACTTCATATGCCTGTGATGTGAAATGAAAGATGAGTTATTTTACAGAGTGTTGTTGAAATATTTGTTTTCATTATGTAGGTCCTCATAGAACGGGAGATGGTGACACAAAATATTAGGTCATTTGTAGCAGTATGGCGGTTTTTCAGAGGTCTAATTACGGAATGAGAAAAAAGAAAATAATGGTCATAGCGCTGGTACCGGCGGCCCAATCGCGTGGGCGTTGATCGAACGTGTCGGATAAATAACGAGTGTCGAACGATTTGTTCGAAAAAATGCTTGTTTTTGAGTTACAGCCCGCCATACCGACGCGAATACATTAATTTAAAAAATAAACAATTCAACCATTTGTACCAATCAATCAATCAAACCTGTCTCGAGAGACGTAAGTATCGCGAGCTAACCCTCCTGCATTCAGTTTGGGCTTTGCTCTTCCTCCCCCCATCAGCAGCACAGGACCTACCTTCCGGTTTAAACTGTGCTACTAAATTAACAGGGGGAATCTGAAATTGAGATACGCCCAATCAGCGCGCTAGGTCAACCCAGCTACCGTTATAGCTCAGCCACGGTAGGGCCGCTTGATACAACAAGCTACTGGCTATGGGATGTCAGTACCCGAGCGGGTTAATGCGCCGCTCCCCGCCGAGTCAGCAGGGAATACAGTCACCTCAACCCATAGGTGAAAGACTCCCCCGTCTCTACCGAATTACGGTATTGTTTTCCATTGGGCCCACTATCTAGCCCACGCCCCCCAGAGTCCAACACCATGTGGAGAGGCACCGGCGGTGAAACCGGTGGGGCTATCCTCCTCCCCCTGGGTACCCATGTTAACAAGACTCCTCCTGTCAGCGTTTGATGGGTCACCGCCATATCAGACTTTCGACCTGATATTACTCGTGTAAACGTTTGACGAGTAACCGTTCGTGTGAGAGTTCGCCGAAGCTACTAATCACGCTATATGTTATTTGGGAGGGGGACCTATGACGTTGCCCATAGGTGTCTGGGGTTGTCTAAGGTTCTCCTGTCCCGACGGCCTAGTCACACGGTAGGGCTAGGCCCAAAACCATTTGTACCAGGATAATTTTTGCGCAGCTAATCATCGTCGAGTAGCCATTCACGATAATCACCTTGCCATACTTTTCCGACGGTTCCCAATGGCCGCCATACCACCACAAGGGAGTAAATTTTTTTTTTTTTGCTAAACGATTTGTACCAGCCTGAAACTTTTTTCAACAGTTCTCTGTATGATCATAAATAGAAGTATGATCATGCCATACCTGTGGGAGGTGGCGAATATGTACAATATTTTTTTTCAATTCTAAGATTTTATTCGTAATTCGAACGATTTGTACCAGTATGGCACTAATTTTTTCTGTGAGTTTGAGGTTTAACGCATATAAATACAAAATTTCAAACACCTAGGTGGCGGCAATCTTGTCTCATAACCAGATGTTATGTCATATAATATTGTACGGCTACCGGCGCTTGAAAGATTTCTCGAATTGTAGAGCTCTTGGCTCATCGTGTTCGTAAGACCGTTATAGCGCGCCTAAGGGTTTGGAATATTTGAAATGCCATACTGTTACAATTCATTCAATTTTTTTTCATATTTCGCTCGAGTGTAACAGACTTCCGCCCCATAGTTAGAGTATGGGATTCTTGTTTTTAGGTTGAATTTTATCCAAACGAACCGAATACGATGATGCCATACTGTAACAAATGATTTTATGTCTTGTACCTTGAAAACGTATCGAAAAACCAAGTTTTTCAAGTATGGCGCCACTTTTTGCCTCTACTAGAAGTATGGCAAATATAATAATGGTCACATTGTATCATATAATTTCGAAAAATCCAAATGCCTGGTACAAATCGACAATTTTTTTTTTAACATCTTGGCTTAAGTCCAACAGTCGTCCGCCCCATGGTTACAATCTGGAATAATTTTTTTAGGTAGAATTACATCCAAACGAACAGAATACAATGATTTCATGATGTGAAAAATGATTTTACGTATTTCACAGTCGTATTTTCAAAACGTGTCGAATAAATAAGTTTTTCAAGTATGGCAGCACTTTTTTCCCCTACTAGACGTATGGGAAATATAATAACGGTCACATTTTATCAAATACTTTCCAAAAATCCAAATGCAATGCTGGTACAAATCGTTTTGCGAAAAAAAAAACTCCTTTGCGGCGGTATTGCGGGCATTTGGAACCGTCAGAAAAGTATGGCATGGTGTATTTCGTGAATGGCTACTCGACGATGATAAGCTGTGCAAAAATTAGCCTGGAACAAATTGTTGAATTGTTTTTTTTAAATTAATGTATTCGCGTCGGTATGGCGGGCTGTAAGTCACACCGGAGACGTATGGCATTACGCTACCGCCTACTTCTTTTTTTATCGACTATCGGAAAATACAAGCATTTTTGTGGAACAAATCGTTTGACACGTTCGATTAACGCCCACGCGATTAGGCCGCCGGTACCAGCGCTATGACCATCATTTTCTTTTTTGTCATTCCGTAATTAGACCCCTGAAGAACCGCCATACTGGTACAAATGACCTAATATTTTGTGTCACCATCTCCCGGTCTATCAAGAAAATCCAATCTATTGTTCGTTGCTGTCAATACAATATGCTAGTTTGTTCTCTGTTTTATTGTTTTGAAAGAATTGATCAAGTTTTTATCATACAAGTGAAAAAGGTATATTTAGAAGCCGGTGGTGAACAATTGAAAATTGCAATCTTATGTTGGTGTGGATGATAGATATATAGATAGTTTATATAACTACATCACATACAATGTATATTTGAAGCAGGTCAGAATCCGGGGAAATTCAGTAAGTATAAATAAAATTATAAATAAGAATGTAAATTCAGTAAGTACACATAAAATATTGATTGAGGAAAATTTTCCATACAGAATGCATCAGAGGTGATGCATCTAACATGAAACACCAAAATCCAAATCAATTTCTGAGAACGGATGTATTCGATGTATTCCACACTAGATACTATTTTCTCTGAAAGCAATTTCATCGTGATAAGACTGTAATTATTCATCAAGTGAGTAAAAACAGTGCTGAAGCAAAAATTTGCTTCATAATGTTTTCAAATTCAAGGAAACTGAGGTTTTTTATTCTTGAAGGAATTATGTTGTATAGATTGAAGTTTAATGAATTGTTCTGAGATATACAGAGTCTGAATCTGTGATTCCTCATTATGAACATCACTTCGAGCCCCGATGAGTGTGCTCGATTGCTTGTGAATATCCTGTAGGACATTGAAAATGTACGATGTTGGCAAAGGCATGATGCCATATACAACGCAATGAGGTTTATAGTGTTCTTTATAGGATGCATTGGCCAATATTATCGATGCTTTCTTCTGTTGAGAAAATATTTTAGTGGAATGCGATTTATTTTTCATAATTCGGGTGGCAGTGGAACAGAGAGAAATACACAGTCTTCCGTGTTACCTCACTGACAGGTTTCAGAGTAGTCTGAGTAGCAAATTTGCGCCTGTAAGTTTGTTCCGGAGGATTTCAGTATGTTGGTGCCAACTCAGTTGCTCATTCAATGTGATACCCAGTATCGCCATTATGACACGAAGGGTGGGTCGATATCACTATCTTTTGGTTTTCTTCAAGTTTAGTTTCAAATTTTTGCTTTGGAACCACGTTTCTGCTTTAGATTTGGTGATCTCTGATGAGTTCATCGCGTTGACTCTCCAGATTATAGTAATATCATCCGCAAACAAAACACATGCTAAGATGCAGAACTTCAAATATATGAATGATAAAATGAAGATAATTGGCCAGAGGATGGAACCTTGAGACACACCGTGTGTAACTGGCAAATAGTCGGAGCTTGTGTTGATGTTTTGACATATTGAAAACGATGTACCGAGTAAGACTTGATAAGCGAGTTTACTATCCCTTTTGGACCATTATAGGTTAGTTTTTCGAGAAGTATGCTGTGGGAGACAAAGTCGAAAGCATTGAATAGGTCACACAGAGTGATAACAGTGTGCTTGCCCATCTCAAAGTCTTCGACTGCCTCTTCGACAACATGCATTACCGTTTGAGAGGTTGATTTATTTTTTCGAACCCATATTGGTTATAATTGAAAAAGTTGTTTGTTTCAGAATACTTCAAAATTTGTTTTTCGATATAATTTTGGAGAACAAGCATATAATAGTATTTGGCCAAAAATTATCAACCTCAGAAGTGTCCCCTTTTTTGTGTATGGGTACTACTCTTGAATATTTGAAGATATCCGGGAACTCACCTGTGCAGGATATGAGGTTAATTAAATTTGTTATCGGCTCCAAGATAATATCAATGGTAGCCTATGCATGACATAGTCAGTTTGTGTTAGTTTTCTATGAATTCCAAATTGCAAATTGTCATTATTTCAATGTATTGTAATGTCAAGAAAGTGATGTTTATTTCTTGATTAGATCTCTGATATGAATACAATGCTACGGTATGCTCAATGCATTTTATTCAGAAGCTGAAGAGCAGTATTTAAATCCCTATTTTTGAACAACAAACAATCATATGAACATATCTGTACCAGTGAAGAATTCCAATGATTGTTGATGACAGTGTATTACAAATCCTTATAGCAAGCCCTTCGATTCTGCCATTGAATATGGAGAAATTTAGTGCTAGATATAGATTCAGAAGAGTTGAAATCCGTTCTTCATCTATATTAGCTGATCTCAACATCTCATTCACTGATGGTATAGTTTTCTTCGAGGAACCGAAGTAAAATAAATAGATTGCCCACATCAAAGAGCAACATTAGGCAGTTATTGGTGAGAATATTCATAAACTGTAATTTTCCAATCAAACCTGAAGTTTAAATTGGTTAGATCCTTGATGGGACGATTTTTTTCTCACTCCTTCGTTTTTCTACCACTATTGGAACACTTGGTTGTTTTATAGATCTCTATGAGCTGCATAACTCATCATTCGGAAATATATAGTCTAAGATGTACACATAAATTGAAAATGGCTATAAGTCAAATAATTTTCAATTAATCAAATTTATGTTTTTGCCCTGTATGCTTCTCTAATTTGGGGTTCGCTCGTCTCAATCAGAATATGTCAGGTCAGAAAATCATCAGGTTTTTTAACGAATTCAAAGTTGAATTATATAAATAATTATTAGTTAGTATGTTTTGTGATACTGATATCAAAACCAAAGTGAGGGCTGTCTATATCTTTGTGTGTTTTCGTTCAATAACTCGGTAAACTTTTTTATTTGCAGAAGTGCCTTGCATTGAATCTTCAACTTCTTGATATCTTTATGGAATTCCATAGTTGAATCAAACCGATAGGGAACCAGCTTTGTTATATTATTTTCTTCTGATTAGAGTTAAATTACAAAGGAATAGAAAGAATAGTTCAGAGAGATTTGAATCCTTCTCTAACATTTGATTGGGGAGTTGGGGAGTTTAGGTTTAAAAAAAATTGAAATGCTCTCATTCAATGGGAATATGTCCCATTTTGTTGGATTCACTGAGGGCAATTTCAAAATCAATAAATACATTCTGAAATCAATCTTTCCGACTTATTTCGAGAGTACACCCATAAATTTCACAAATGTAGGCTTTCATACAAAAAATAAACTAGTTTGAATCGCATGTAACTTTTTCATCATGTACTTTGGAAGTCGACCACTATTTGATAAACATTGTATTACCCGATTCATGAAAAATCTTGAATTGATGCGCTACAAATAACAGAAATTTCTGTAATTATGTAATTTCTTATTTGAATTCTTTTTTCCCATATTGCGAACTGAAATTGTAATTAATGTCATACTAAGGTGCCCTATAACAAAATGAGCAACGCTGAAAATTCCATTTCTACCGCTTTGAAGTGATATTTATGTATTTATGGTCGCAATATAGCGTCTTTAATATTATCGAGACTCTTAAACTTTAATACCATTCCACGAGAATCTACAATCCCTACAAATTCCTTATATTGGCTTACACTTGAACCACGTTCATAACTGAAAGCTCCATAAACTATTTGAGATTGCAGCTGTTTTATGTTATGGCATGAAAATGAACGACGGTATTTCCCTATTATATTTCGATAACGCGTGCTCATATTTGAAAGGTTATCCGTTTTTCTTGTGGTTTAATTTTTTATAACAATTATTGAAGCATTTGATTGATGAAATAGGAATTTGGCAGATTCTTCCTTCGACTTAAATTCACACGAAAAACTATCATGCAAGACTTCTCCGATCCTTGAAGCAGTTTCCAATAAATGAATTAAAAATTGAAAAAATCGACTGCGTGTAAAGGAGTACTTTAAAAAAGATGGAAACAAGATGACCAGAAAATATTGTCAGAAAATTATGTTTTGAGAGGTTAACTATTAAACTCAATACTGTAAACAATCTCGGGCAGTAGGAGGCATCTTATTCAATTCAACAATGAATATATAATATTATTGCCTCCGGCTGCGTGATATTGTTTACAGTATTGAGTTCAATAGTTAACCTCTTAAAACATAATTTTCTGACAATATTTTTTGGTCATGTTGTTTCCATCTTTTTCGAAGTGCTCTTTCAACACAGTCGAGTTCTTTGATTTTTTTAAATCAACTTTCATTATTTTACACTTTTCAGTTGGGATTATAAGACGGTAATACTCTTTAGTCATTATTCAGATTACCTTTCTTTTATTTAACACTTCTTAGTTAGGATTATGAGATGGTAAATTTTCTGTGGGTTATTGGCGATTATAACTGATAGAGCAAGATTCCAGGGCCCCCAGATGTTACTTATTTTCTGATAAACAAAATGTGTGAGGTAAAGTAATGTTAGTATGTACTTTGAAGGTATGTTTGGTCCGACGGCCAATATACCGGTAGCAGGTGCTAAAAGTACCTGAAAGTATAACTCACTTTTCTTGAATTCTGAGTGCTGATTTACATGTATGTTCCATATAATGTTGTTGAAAATTCATAATCAAAACTACCGGACTCTTCTCGTCGGCGGTAATTTCCGCAAAACGCTTTGAAGCTCGCAAAATAACTAACTTTACTTATGCGTCTTAATTTTTATATATCATGCTCAGGAAACCATTTCAAGACTTTTTTTGAGATTATGAATTTTTTCTCAACATTTACAAATTCTAGATAACGACTCTAAGATGGCGGACGAGTTTCGTGATTATGGTCCACCTCGATTCAAAATTTCTATGCGGAGGTTTTCGGGTTCGGATATTATGAATTTTTGGTGAAAATTCAGAAATTCAAGATGGCGAACGAGTTTCGTGATTATGTTTCGATTTGATTCAAAATTGGTATGTGGGGGTTTTCGGAGTCGAAGGTTATTAATTGTTTTTTATAATGGACAAATTTGAAGTGACGGTTTTAAGATGGGGAACGAGTTTTGTGATTATGGACCGATACTTTCGAAAATTGGTATGTGGGGGTTTCCGGGATCGGAGATTTTGAATTTTTTGTCAAAATTCACAAATTCGAAATGGCGACTCCAAAATGGCGAATGAATTTTGTGATTATGGTCCGATTCGATTCAAAATTGGCATGTATGGATTTTTGGGGTCGGAAATTATGAATTTATTTCCAAAATTATAAAATTCAAGATGACGGCTCCAAAATGGCAAACAATTTTTGTGATTATGTCCAACTCAATTGAAAATTGGTATGCGGGGGTTTTCAAGTAGGAAATTATAATTTTTGTCAAAATTTCAAATTTAGATGGCGGCACAGATGGCAAGATTTTGTGATTATGGTCCGATTCCTTAAAAAATTGGTATGTTGGGGTTTTCGAAGTCGGAGATCATAATTTTTTGTCAAACTTCACAAGTTCTAGATGGCGGCACCCAGATGGCGAACGAATTCTGTGATTATGGTCCGATTCCATTGAAAAGAGCCTTGGGGGTGTACTCCAAAAAAGTTTATTTTTGAAATATTTTTGAAACATGTGAAAAAAAAACACAAAATTCTTAGAACACTAGGATGAAAACAATTTAGAAATTCCACTCAGAGGCATATCAAATGGGGTAGAGTTGGGTAAATTGAAAAAGGGTTTTAACCCGCCAACTCAGTTGCAAAGCAATCCTCGAAAGTCTGAGACTTGTAAGAGTTGGGAAGACCGGGACCTCACCTTTTTGAGTGTGATCCGAAGTACTACCCGGCTGTTAACCATGGAGAGTCTGATATATATATATATATATATATATATATATATATATATATATATATATATATGTACCAATGTTTGGTTGGTCATCTATCTCCTTCCGTTCAACAATACTACTAAAATATTCGTTTATTTTATTTCAGCGACCGAGAGCAGGAGTCGGAATGGTGCCTCGATTGATTTGAATTCACAATTTTTTGGCGATTTTGACTCGGAACAAATATTTTTCAAGGTTTTCCACATAAAAAAAATCGTTTGCTCCGAATCGATTCATGCTAGAGCATATTATTTTCCATTTATTGTACTGCATGTGGATGTTCCGTTTTTGAATGAATCACTTAGTTATGGCACTCTACACACTCATCATCCCGAAACCAAAATAATATTCAGGTTGAATATTATTTTCTATTTATTTGTCCCACATTCGTGTATGTGCCACCTCATGTAAAATTGGCAACCCCGCCTCAACACTCTAGTACGAGTTCAAATAATTGTGGCACAAATATTACACGCTTTGCCCGATTTTTCATGTTTGGCATCTTCGCACATGATTCACAAATGCAGATATTTATGGCATAGGATGCCATAATTTGAGACTGTGATAATTACTGTAATTTGGAGTGTAACGGAGATCTGAAAATAGCTGAAGATCCCCAATAGATGAATCTACCAGTATGGTTGATACAATCAAAAGTGCCACAATTGAGGGACATTCATGAGATGCCACACAATTATTCTGATACGTGTATGTGTGTGTGTGTGTGTGTTTAGTCGAGTCTGTTCAGCATAGCGTCACAACGTGTGTAAGTGAGTATTTTCGGTCCTGAAAATAATGGATGGAGGCTAGAAGACAACGGGTATGAACTCAACTGGTACGACGGGGACTAGTTCGTCAGTGAATCGCTTGGAAAATATCCAGATATTTCACTTTCACTATACAGGGTGTCCCTGGACTTCCATTTTTTCTTTCGGAAATATATAGATGGTGTCAAAATATCACCAGTACTTCATATAACTTTTGTTCCTGAAAGCCTTCGTTACCAAATTACGGACCCTCAAAGTTACAAAATGAAAAATATTTTCCTTTGATAACTTTCAAAGTGAATATTCAAAATCATCTCAATTCTGGTGATTGACTGAAGAAATGATTTACTTCGATGAGCTTTCATGCAGGAGTCAGTTGTTTTGCTACAAAGTCAGGAACGGACTACCCCCGATGGTCCACACCCCAAAACTTTGAAATGACTGGGATTTGTCAATATGTTTCAACAAAACAAGGTTACGTGGACAATTTCCTGAAAAAAAGTACTCGTGTGGAAAATCGATTGGACCAACGATTTTTGATAAAAATGCATTTTTGTTCGACGACATCCAACCTGAGATGTCTGGCATTATTCGAAAAGATTAATTTGTAATGAAAATAGAAATGATAGGTACAATGTTCATAACGAATTTTTATCATGCAAACACGTTTACCTTACGAAACTCATGGTGTAAATAATCAATCGCAAGCCTCAAGGGCAAACAGAAATGCAAAATCCGCTACGAAAACTGCTCGATATGACCCCTGTCTCTCTCAATACATTTTCTTAGTCGGCGCAAACACCCTCTCTGCATTCGAAATAGCATGCCAGGGACGTTTCGTATGGCTTCACAATGTAATGTAATTATATTCAACAAGGCATCTCTGGTGTGAATAGGTGAAGCGTAAACGAGGCTTTTCAGATGCCCCCACAGAAAGAAATCCAATGAATTTGAATCCGGAGACCACGGTGGCCATGAATATGGCCCACCTCTACCAATCCATCTATTAGGGAAAATCTGGTTCAGATGGTCCCGCACAATCAAACTAAAATAAGGAGGAGCGCCATCATGCTTAAACCACATATCTCTTCGGGTTTACAATGGAACATGTTCCAAAGGTCCATTCAAATTGTTCTGAATGAACTCCAAATAACGTTCTCCATTCAATCGGTCATGTAGAACGAATGGTCCTATAAAATGGTTTCCTATGATACCAGCCCAAACATTCACGTTGAACTTCCCACCATCTCGTTTTGGCAAAACTGAACCTACAATAATATCGAAATAAACAACAAGCCCCAATTAATTATCCATTAGACATACCTGTCTCCCTCAAGCTGCGATCGACACGCTCGAACGTTTCTCTTGCCGGTAACGTTCGATTGAGAAAATGCTCGGCATACAGACGACAGGCTTCTGCAGCATTACCAAATACTCGTCCATACAATGCATGCATATCTGCATATTCGTTGAATGTAAACTGTTCGGCCATATCAAAACACTTCAAACTGTCCCATTAGAATTTCGACAATACAATGACAACGCACCACTCAACAAAACAAAATCGCATTCCAGTTGTAATTTTTCATCCACACTAATTCAATTTCTTTCTACAAGGTGTTTTTGTCAACATCTGTGGAGAAAATGGAACATAAATTTATTCACTGGATATTTTTCACCTATTCATGTGCAGCCGTTTTTGTAGTTTATTTGTTTGCTTTTTATCAATTATGTCTTCCGATGTGCGTTTTTTCAGTGAAATGTATCTTCGGGTTAAAGATTTTCTCCCATGAAATTATACTTATCAGTGAAACTCCTCAACATTTCAACTGCGAATACAAATTTCCAACATCCGAATGTTGAGTTTCATGAGATTCAGATAACACAACACGAAACGTGCTTATTCCACGCGTACATACAAAATATGGACTGAATTCGATATTTCACACCACGAATCTACATAACTCGATATTTCATTTGAAAAAATATCTACATTGTGAATGAAACTTTCAACTAGGTACTGTACTTTTTGTCTTGTATTATCCCTGTTATAAATGTTATTAAATCAACGTTAGCATTGATATTTCTACTGTGAAAATTTCTCATTTCAAATAATGGTGAACGATCGGGTTTGATGTCGTCGAGTGAAACTGTATTTTTATTAAGAATCGTTGCTCCGATCGACTTTCCTCACGAGTACTTTTATTCAGAAAATTGTCTACGTAACCATATTTTGTTGAAAACTATTCAAAAATCATCTGTCATTTCAAAGTTTTGGAGTGTGGACCATCGGGGGTAGTCCGTTCCTGACTTTGTAGCAAAACAACTGACTCCTGCATGAAAGCTCATCGAAGGAATTCATTTGTTTGGTCAATCACCAAAATTTAAATGATTTTGAATATTCACTTTGGAAGTTATCAAACAAAAACATTTTTCATTTTGTAACTTTGAGGGCCCGTAACTTGGTAACGAAGGCTTTTAGGAACAAAAGTTATATGAAGTACTGGTGATATTTTGACCCCATCTATACAGTCCCGAGAGGAAGAGAGGAAGTCCAGGGACACCCTACCCTGTATATCATTTTTGTGAATTTTAAACTATCCGTCTCATAATTATTTTATTTGTTCTTACAGAGAAAGAAGCTAAGAATGCTGCTGATGATGATGATGATTCAAATATTCCATATCAAGATTGGCTGGATGATGAGTTGTCAAACTTCAATGATGACGAATATAAAGATTGAAGAACCACAACATACTTATTAATAAATAATAATTAATATTTTCATGAATCCTTTTTAAATTTTCACCGTAAAAATTCATTTGTTTCTTGTAAAATTAAAATTCAGATGAAATATTATTTCATGAAATTGAATGCTGGTGAACAACATAATTTTTTTAAATATATATGATATAATACTTTCGTCCATAAGTTAACAACTGTATGTTGAAAATATTCATCAATTTTGTTAATGTACTAGGATTATCGTTTTAAATAGGCATTAAAGTATAATTCAATTATTGAAGAAAGCTTCCATTAGACCGTTAACGACATAAGTTTAATGAAGCTGTGTTATAAAGTCATCAAATTATCATTCCCGCACTCATACTCACAGCGGCATTTTAAACGTGTCTGGGAGATGTTCGGTGCCTAGGATTGGTCTGGCTGCTCACAAAAAGTATTGTAATAGTTTTTTGAGCATCATATTTAAAAATTAAGATTCGGACTATGAGTAAAGTTAAGTTATTTTTTTGCGAGCTTTAATGCGTCTTGCGGAAATTACCGCCGACAGGAAGAGTCTGGCAGGGTTGGTTATGAATTTTCAACAACATTATATAGAACATATATCAAAATCAGCACACAGAATTCAAAAAAAGTGATTTATATTTTTACGTAACTTCACCACCTGGTGCCTGTATATTGGCCGTCGGACCAATGAGTAGGTATGCATACTTTCAAAGTACATACTTACACTACTCAACCTTATACATTTCGTTTCTCAGAGAATAAGTAACATTCGGGGGCTCTGGGATCTTGGACTATAAGACGAATTTGATCTCTAACGTGTTGCAATCGTTTCTGTCACGATGACGGAGACTGAGTTTTGCAACGTGCACTTGTCGGGCTTTTTTGGTTTCACGAGAAAAATTTGCACACGACCGACGACGTTTTCGAGCTCGTATCATTGTGAGTTATATAATACTCAGGTATACAACAAATAGATTCAAACTCTCACCATATGTACTGAATCATACACTAGCAAAGTGCGTGATCGCTTTTACTAATGAATATACTACAACAACAAAGTAGATAGATAATTTCAGTCACTAACAAAATACAGTCAAACTCGGTTATAACGAACTACCGAGGAAAGATTGTTCAATCAAGTGCCGATAATTCGTGAAATTTTACGACCGCAGTCGACCGGTGGAATTCCCCCATTTCTCTGTTAGGGATTTGTTAGATACATGGCGTAGTGTTGATGAGTGTTCAACTGCATTTCACCAATATCCCTGCTACAAAAGCATGCGGAAGGCTATTACATTGTCGGTTGAGCTGAAAATAATTAGAAAATTTGACAGTGGGTTCGTAAATGCACAGATCTGTCGGCATTATGGTCTCAAAAAATTTACGCGAAAAAATGAAAAACTACCAGGATGCATGAACTGCATATTTTTATCATAGCGAATACCCTTTATAACGAACCATCTAGTCACTAAGCGGTTCGTTATAGCCGAGTTTGACTGTACTTAATTGAGTTCCAATTAAAATAAGTGACAGTGAATTATAAATGTTACGAAAACGAATTCGTAACTGAAACCGAAGTAAACCAATTAACGAGCAAATTACTGATGTACCAAGCTATACGCTGTCATAACTTTGTCACAATATGGCGTCTGATTGTCGCCATATTGAATTTTATCACAATATGGCGTCTGGTTGTCACCATATTGGATTTTGATTATAACTATCATGTCTTTATTCACAATATGGCGTCTGGTTGTCGCCACAGTTAATTTTGATTACTGTCATGTCTTTAGTGACACTCGCGAGATTCGATTGACGTAAGAATCATCAAAATCGGCCCACGCGTTTAGTTTCTAGAGCGCCACAAAGGAACAAACATTCAACATGATAAACACATTACCCTCCTTTGCCTCGCGCAGTCGGGTAAAAATATGAATTAATATCTATCGGGAGACAACGAAATCATTGGTCAGAGCATCCATCATTCAGTTGCTTTTCAAGTTGAACTCTTGACATTTGCATCGAAGATATAGTTCCTCAGAACCCATATCTTGCATGAAAAATCAATTGAATATCACATTTGGTATTACCGGCAATAGACCGGTATCACCGGAGGTCGAGAATTTTGAATGGAAACCTCTAAATATTTTCACGCCATTCGAGAGAGCAAAAATGTTCCTGTTCAATGACATCACAAATATACATTAATTTTTGTAATGGCGACGAAGGAGACATTCATTCTAAACTCAATATGGCATCGAATTTTCTTCAAGCAACCTAATAAAATTGCAAATAAACGAAGCCCTCTGATAATTTTTTGATGAAACATGCAAAAAAAATTATTCATCGCCAATCAGGATTCCTTTTAGTAATTCTTTGAAATGACATTCTTTCTCTTCAATTTTCTCAAAAATTTCAAATGAGAAATGTTGTATTTTTAATTAACAAACTCTTTCAGAGCAGATAATTATGCCTCATGAAAATCCTAGTGGGGAATAGAAAAATATTTTTTTATTCAAGCTATTTTTTATAAACTCATTTGTATTCTCAAGGTGAATATTAAAGAAACATAGTGAAAGAATTCAGGGTGGCAACCCATATTACGCAGGTACACTTATTAAACCCACTCTCGTTACGCTAAAAATACAATGTGTAAGAGTATAGTACACGTCCTTTTTTCTTGTAACATCTTACGTTTCATTATCCTTCAAAGAGTTGAAGTATAAGTCAGTATCTATAGATGAATGAGACACTACGCCTCTTGTTTTCATTTAAAAGTTGTCTTTTTCATTACACCTGAATGAATAACAACGTCTATATAAAAAATAATTTCTTTAAAAACCCAACCCAGAAACATTCGTGGGGGTGATTACAAGAACTCAGCAAAGTTTTATCACAATCTGTTGTATGGCATGAAAACGCATGAAAATATAAGTATATAAGTAGGCCTTTGGAACAAATTGTAGGGACAATTGGTAATTGGTTACCATTAGAAACATCAACATTGTTATCAATAAGTTTGATTCTGTATTCCCGTTATCATGTGTGGAAAGTTCCCTCTCGTCATGTTTTGGTGTTCAGTTTCATTGTTGGTTGTCCATTATAAACATTGGTTTATACACGAGCATCAAATTGACATTCTGCTTATCTATGGCGGGTGTCGGAAAAATACCAGTCTAGCGCAGACATTATATAAAAAACGATTCTCAGATCGTGACGCTCCTTCAAAAAACTATGTTCCATGGTTAGTTCAACACTTGGAAATTGAAAGTTGGGTACCTGTCGTTTGAGAGTTGGATACCTCTCGTGAAAGTGCTAGGAGAATTCTAAAGAAGCACGGTTTCAAGTCTTTCAAATATGAAATTCACCATCACTCATACGGAAATGGCTTTCAGAGGCTCTTGAATGATTGTAATTGGTTTTTGAATCCAATACTATTCTCAGATGAATCGAGATTCACCAATCTCGGTATGTTCAACATACAAAATACTCGCATTGGGCTAGATAAAACCAACGATTGGTAAGAGGTGCCTTTCAAGACTGTTTTGGAGTGAATGTTTGGTTGGTTGTACTAGGACTTGAAGTCATCGGTACAATTTTTACAGACCATTGAATGGTGAAATTTATTTGGGACTTCCTTAAAACAAAATTGAAATTTTTTTGGGAAACTTGCATTTAGATGTAAATTATGGATCAATCTTCGAACAAAATGGCGCTTCCACCCATAATACAAGAGCTGTAACGAACTACCTCTCTGAAAGATTTGGAGAAAATTGGTTGGGAATTAATGGTCCAATCCGTTGGCCAGCCAGATCGCCCAACTTGACATCAATGGACTTCTCCATATGGGGTCTTCTCAAAAAAAAAGTGGATGCAATTCATTCACCAACTTTAGAGATTCTAGAAAATCGAATAATACAAGCTGATGACATGATTTCGGAATAACATTTGAGAAACTTACTTAATGAAAATATCAGAAGAATTAAATTGTTCTTCGATTGAAAGAGTTTTTTCCCCCAAGTTTTTTAAGTGGTATTCAGGTACAATGAAAAAGATAACCTTCAATGATGTTTTAATTGAAAATAAAAACAAGAGCCGCAGTTAGTCAAGCATTCATCTGTAGATACTGACCTATACTTCAATGTTGATTTGAAAGAAGTACCATTTCCCATTCGAGAAGATTCAAGAGAAAGAATGTTATTTGAACGAATTACTGAAAGGAATCCTGATTGGCGATGATTCAAAATTTTCCATGTTTCATCAGAAGCTAATCAAGGTGCTTCGTTTATTTGGTCTTCATTAGTTTGCTCGACGACAATTCGATCGATAACGTCACAGTGCCACCATATTTATTTTTGAAAAAAAAAATCTTGTGCTGCCATTTCAAAAACAAATGTCTATTTGTGATATGTCATTGAGAAGGGCATTTTTTGGTCGAATGGCGTGAGGGTTCCATTTGAAATCCTCGACCTAGGTCTATTTCCGATAAAACCGGAAGTGATATTCAATTTTTTTTATGGAAAATGTGGTTTTTAAGGAATTATATTCTCGATCCATGTCAAAAGTCCAACTTAAAAGACAACTGAATGAATATAAGTGAAAAAACTGAAGAGAAGCTCTGATTTGAATGGAATGTGGCGAATGAAATATTGTACATGCATCGCGGTGAAGGCCATTTTTATATTCGAACTGAATATTAGATTTTTTAAATGTATCAGTCTTTTGTATTATATACGAAATCAGTATGACTTCTGACATTCTTGACTTTCCAGTTACAACTAAAAAGTTTTTATCCATTTTATTGTTTCAATGAATATTCTCCACTTCATTCCATTTATAGGTTCAATCGAACGATAAATAAATGGAATGCATAATTGAATGGAATGCATTCCAAATTTGGAATTCTTGCATGATTTCAAAATTTCTAATTTGCATCCTCATAAACCTCAGTAATCAGGTTTTTGGTGAAATTTCACTATGAATCACAAAAATAGATTGTTGAATTCTATAGAGAAAATCCTAATATATGCTAAAAACAGACACAATTTTCTGAATGGAATCCGATAAGAAACCAAAAACTGCTTTTTAAATCCACCATCTCGACTTTTTTACGCAATAACACTTGTGACTCTTGTGAAGATAAAATATTGAAAGGATTACAAAAAAATGGTTGAGCAAATTAATTCCAAACAAGGACAGGCTTTGGAAGGAGAATTGATTATACAGTGCGCGCGTAAAGTATGGAAACATGAAGATATCTTTGACACCCCGTAAGATACAATAACAAAATTTTGGTCATGTGTATTAGATTGACCAGCGATTTAAAATTTTATATTTTTGACGTTGCCAAATGTACAGTTTCTGAGATATCCAAACAATATGTTTTTTTTAAATGGGACAACCCGTTCATTTTACAATTTTCAGTTGCAGTTTTTTATTGCCAATGCAGCATACAAACTGTTAATGGTCAATATTGACCATTCATTTTGAGAAATAGGAAAAACATTTTTATTTTGTAATTAATATTGCAGTATAAACAGAAGACAATACATGAAGAAAATAGAAGGAGTTCTTCAATATGACCGCCTTGTCGTTTCTGGAGAAATTAGTGCTATCTCCTCTGTAATTCTGTCTTTCAGTCCTTGGATAGTCTGTGGCCTATCACATGCACTTTGATTTTTGAATAACCCCACAGAAAATAATCTAGAGCTGTCAAATCCGGAGATCTCGCTGGCCATTCGATAGCTCCTCTTCTTCCAATCCAACGATTTGGAAATGTAATGTCGTGAAACTCACGAACGCCTCGGAGATAATGATGGGGCTATCCATCTTGCTGAATCAAAATTGATCTATTCACGATACGGGGATTTGTATCATCAGAGAAGGGTCTGGCTAATTCTAGAATTAACTCTTATTCAAAAAATGGCCAGTATTCTTCACCTGTCATGGTTCTATTCCAAAAATAGGGTCCAATAATGGTATTATCAATAATTCCTGCCCACACATTGATCTTTTGTAGAAACTGCGTATGTGCCTCCACCAACCAATGAGAATTTTCATCTGACCAGTACCTGCAGTTTTGTTCATTGACCGTGTCATGGAAAGTAGCCTCATCAGAAAAAAGGATTTGATTGAAGACATTGGGATTGGTGTCAAATATATTCAACATTGTTCCACAGAACTCCTTTCTGCGATCTGGATCGTCTTCGTTCGGTTCCTGTACCAATTGTACTTCATAGGGATGCCATTTTTCCTTTTTTAAATATTTACGTACATTTGTTTGACTGTTGTGATTTTTGGTTGCAACAACTCTAGTAGCCTTATGAGGGTCTTCAACCATCAGTTCTTGCACATGTTCACTTTCATCAAATTTATGAATTATTTTAGATACAGTACCACGTGCTAAAGGAGTTCTGTCTTCAAATAATGTCGCAAATAAAACATACTCAAATTTCATAATATTGTGGTATTACCTGTCACCATATCCTTCTAGTATTGAAATATAAATTTTTTGACGCTTTGTTGAATGTACTATTGTATTTTACTCTGATTTTTATCGCTGGTGATCCTATTTTCAAAAAACTATCACGACGTACCTACTGACAGTAAATCACGATGTACCTACTGACAGTAAAACCTACTTGATTTAACGAAATGAAATCGATATTCATATCATGTTTATCAGTACAAAACAGCAAAGACTTCCTTAAACTTTAACAAATACCGAGTGGCCCATTTTATTTTTTCTCTATGTTAATATCAACGGGTGCAATAAAAATGTTTTTCATTACTTCTTGAAATTATTGGTCAATATTGGCCATTAACAGACTGTATGCTGCTTCGAAAAAAAAACTGTAACAGAAAATTCTAAAATATACGGATTGTCCCATTCGAAAATAAATATATTGTTCGTATAATCAGAAACTGTAGATTTGGCAACGTCGAAAATATAAAATTTAAAATCGGTGATCCATCTTATATATATAACCAAAATTTTGTTATTGTACCTTACGGGGTGTCAAAGATATCTTCATGTTTCCATACTTTACGCGCGCACTGTATGATCAGATTGGAATGGAAAACGACAATTCAATTTACTTTTCAACAGAAAAATTCTTAAAAAATCGATAATTTGGTGATTGTTTTCAGTTGAGCAACTAATTTTCGAAAATCATTCAGGACTGACGTAAAGCAAGGTTTTATCTTTCGTTCCATAGCCAACACTTCATGATTCTTTGAATTCTTCTGGTAGAGAATTACCCCTGCAGCCCTGGTACGTAAAGTCCTACCAATTTTCGCTTCATAACCAGATCGATTCAAATAATTCCACTTTGATTACCCACATCATTGTTATATTGAATTCCCGTTTTATTCGATCAACTATTGGAATATGCTTGTGAAGGTACATTTTTATACTCAGAGCAATCAATAGAGATTTTCAGCTCTATTGATTCTGTGACAAAAATAGTACCAGGAAACTGACTGTGCCATCGTACGAGAGACGATCTGTAGTTATATTCTGTATATTTTCTACTAACAACTATAATGCTTAATTTTTATTTATTTATTCATTTAATGGTCACAAAAGATACAGTCAGACAAAAGTCCACTAAAGTACCTATATTATTACATTTTATTTTATTTATACTTAAACTTATATACTAATACTAATTCCAGACAGCAATTGAGACAAAGTAACAAAGACAAAGTGGTTTTTCATTTGTTGTTTGCATTTACTTATTCAAGCAGAAATTCCTTGCTACATGAGTCGTTTCAAAGTGGTCTTTAATTTTTGGTGGGATGTAGAGATGATATCGATTTGATCACTGTACCTGTTAGTATTTCGAACAATTCTACATAGAGCAGAGTTTTGAGACAAATTAGTTCTACGAAATGGTATGCGGAACAAGTGGTTAGTTAAAAACAATTGAAAGCAAAAAAAAATATTTTTTTTCTTTTTTGCTTGTTACATGAAAACTAATCAATAAATCTGCATGCTCTCAATGAACAAATTGTAGAAAATCGAAATGCAAAAAAAATTAGCCCCAGCGCGATAGGATTATTAGTAACGCAGATAACCCGCAAAAACCAAAAAAATCATCCCATTTTTCTGGAAATTATATTACATTGCCATTTTAAAGTTTGTAGCGCAGACTCTCCGCGATATAGTAGTGTTTGATATGACTTCATATTTAGAAAACTCGGGCACTGTCAGATCATTAGTTTATGCATAATTGCAATTTGAGTTTTTGAATGCACTTCATTGAAACAAGCCTGCATGCGTCATAAGTGGTCCGATTTCAGTTTTGCAAGATATTGCAAGTAGAGGTATAGTACAACAAAAAGTTTTTTCTTATTTTGCGTTAAGGTTCGCGACAAACATGGCTTGTGAAACGAATCCGATAGAGGAGCCACCATGCATTATAGTGAATATTTATCCAAGTCTCCAACCGTTTAAATTAGTAATTACAGTCGAAACTAATTTCTACAACGAGACCCGGAAAACTGGCCGCCGCGGCGGGCACTGTCGCCGTTCTCCATATAATAGCTGTCTTGAAGTAACATTCATTATTTGGTTTGGAATTCAATCAGGTGAAAATGGTTGGTGAAATAGTTATTCCAAAATAACATTCTTTGAAAATAAAATCCAACCCTGTTATATCCATCATCATGAGGTACAACAAAGGTTTGAAAAATTATCCCAGAAATTCGTAATTATATAAGCAATATGCCAGTTGTGTTGCCCTGAAGAAGTGAATTAAGAAAATCTTCGTTACGGATTTTACGGCAGTTTATATTATTCCAGCGCCAGCGGCCGAGGAATCGTTATTGGATTTTAATATTATTTCACTAAATGTTCTGAAAATCTCGCATCATCCAGACATATATTAGTTTTGAATCCCCGGCTCACATGTATTTTGATTGTGACTTTTGTGTTAGTTTCTTTGAATAAGTCGTTGAGAATTACCCGATTTTTATGAAATCAATGAATGATCTTTGGATATCATAATTCACTGATTCGAATCTTACAACCGCAGATATCAGAGTTTAGAGTTGAATTTCCTAATTTCTGGGAAAAATAAAAAAAAAGCATTTTTTTAACAAAATTAAATTTAACAAAAAAGCAGTTTCCATTATCTGTGGGATTTTTACGGTTAATTCTTATTGACTTGAATTTTTTTTTCCTCAATATCCGTTGAGAAAGAGACGAAATTTTGTAGAGAGAAAAAATGGTTGCAGCGTTGGAAATATTTTATATAGAATGTGTACTTAAGAAAATAATCAGACAACGTCCTCTAAGGGATGAAAAATGTAACGACGCTTCTTGGGTAGGAGATGCTGTAGAATCAAAGAGAAAAAAAAAACAGTCATACTTTCTCACGTCCTATATGTTGTTCGCTGAATTTTTCTATGTAAAATCAGAAATTATTGATTTATTCTCATACATCGCGTTTGATTCTCAGTAGTTATATCATAAGTGATGAATATAATGGTGAGTATACTTTGACATTCTTGTGTCAATATTGTTGGAAAAATTCCCGAGCCCAAATTTCTATAAAATTTTTTGAAAGAAATTTGGTCGGGTGGTATTTCTGCAACAATATTGGCAGAAAAATATCAAAGTATACCTCACCCAAAATATCTATCACGAGTGGCTGAATTATTTTGATAGGTTTGGTATAATTAATGGTAAATGCCTACTTGTTTTATGGCAATTAGCATGTATATTCGCATATATACTAGCAACCTAGGGTATATTGGCTGACCTTGGGAATTCGTTGGTTAGCTAAATGAATTTGATTAGCTGAATTCATTTCGAAGTATAAAATCGCGGATTTACTAGCAACATGGTATATATTTAATGATACTGGGATTTGATTGGTTGGATGAATGCATTTGATTAGCTGGATTCATTTCGAGATATATAATCACCAATATAAGACTACAATCATTTATTTACGTCAAATATCTTCAGAAAAAAAACATTCATGGAAACATGAATACTGGGCGCCTTCAAAACTCCGAAGAGACCTATTCCGTTCCAATACTTCAGAAGCGAATTGTTACAGTTTATTATTGTGTTCAATGGTTACAAGCAATGTACAGAGTAATTTTCAATGCAACACATATTCGCCTTTTTAATGAAGTTTATTGGAGTTTCCATTCTGAGTTTTCTTTATTTTGACAACAAGATCATATTCTCCGACCCCAAAAGCCCGGACTATGAATCATAAAACCCATTCTCCTGAAAACCTTGAATATCAAGGCGCAAGAATACCTATTTTGTATTCGCGGCAAGCTTATGAATCTGTTATTCATAGAATAACATAGGTTAAACAACTGGAGAAATATGTTTTTCATTTTCAGTGCATATGTATAAAAACTTCAACAGTATTTTTTATTTTTATTTTTCTTCTCTAATGCCTTTGTATGAAAATTTGGCTTCAATTTTTTTCACATTTTTATTCGATTCCTCTCTCTAGTCGTTCATGAAATCCATCATCTTATTAAATTCTGACAGACAATTGATCATCTTCGACTTCAAAAGCCCCCTCATACCAATTTTAAAATAAATTAGGGCCATAATCACAAAGCTCGTCATCGCAAATTCATATTTTTTTACAAAAAAATCATAATCTACGACCCCAAAAACTACGCCAAACCAATTTTGAATAGAAGTGAGCCACAGTCGCAAAACTAGTTTGCCATCTTGGAGCCACTATCTCAAATCGATGAATTTTGGCAAAAAATTAATTATCTTCGACCCAAAGAGCCCCCACATATCAATTTTGAATAGAAGCCCCATAAGCACGAAACTCGACCGCCATTTTTTTTTATCTAAAAAAAATTTCATAATAGATTGTCACCGTAATTATGAACACCTGCCAAAGTCAATCGGATGACTAAAAGTGGATCAAAATTAATTTGCAAAATTTCACCTGAACGTACAAATCGCGGAATAAATAATAATCACAGAGAAACAAACAAGGCAAGTTGGATACAAGCTTGTAAAAATATCAGCGTTTTGCGGAAAAAAGCAATTTTTTTATATTGAATAAATTAACTGGAAAAAATGTGGACTACCCTCAGAAAGAAGTTTGAAAAAATATTTTTGGTGTGCATATTATCAGTCAGGAAAAGCTTCGTTATATCATACGGTTTGAACCCCCGAACCCCGTCATTGATTGTTGATTTTTAATTATCCTTCCCAAAATTACGCTCCAAGGTTCGCTTATGAATAATTTCCGAATCCGTAACTTCCATTTTCTCTATCTTGCTCATTTGAAAGACGTTATCAAAATCACATTCCTATTTCATTATAGTATAGTAGGGCCTGGATTGATGAAATTTACAATGGCGCTCTCTATCAGAAAACGGCTGAACTGAAAAATCAGTAAGAATGTTGGTGAAGTAGGAACAATTTCTCGCTATAGTTTGAATTCGGCTATTCGCCGCTCATTTCTTATTATAAGTTGATGTCCCAATCGAAATTGTCTGGAGATTTGCTTTCAATCGAAAGTTGAACTATTTTCATGGGTTTCTCGTTTGAAATAAATAAAATAATTATTAATAAACATTTTCAAAGACAAGTTTTTATTCATATGCCCTGAAAAGTAAATAATAATTGCTTTGGATTTGTGACGTAGGTTATTTCTTGAGTTACAGATTCAACAGCTTGTCGCGCAAAGTGTTCAGTTTGAATACAGAAGATATAAGCTTTTGAATCTACTACTCATGGAATAACCCACGCCACACATCCAAAGCAATATTTTTTTACATTTGAGCGCCTTCGAAAAAAAGCTTGCATTTAAAAATGTTTTTTATTGAATATTTTCCCTGCTTTATTATGAAGCTATTTTGAGCTATCTATTTCTTCCTGGAGCTGCTATCTTCAATTTTGAAATTTCGACAAAAAATCAATTACCTATATTCGACTAAATTCATAACCGTCGATTTCAAAAACCCCAACATACCAATTTTGATCGGAAACGGACGATAATAACAAAACTCGTTTTCCATCTTGGAGCCGCCATGTTGATTGCATGAATTTTTTCGAAAAAATCATAATCTTCAATCCCGAAAACCCCCACATACCAATTTTGAATCAAATCGGACCATAAACACAAATTTCTTCTGCCATCTTGGAGCCGCCATTCTGTTTTTTTCATCATGAACACCTGCCACGTTAACCGAACGACTAGAGGTGGGTCAAAATTCACTTGCAAGATCTGTGTTTTGTGTGAACTAAACATACAAAAGTGAAGTTGATATAAATCTTGTAAAAGGAAGCATGTATTGGCTTATTTCCTTCAATTTTCAACAAAAAGATATCAATTATCGACGGAAAAATTCAATTTCAATATTTTCAATTAGTACTATGATCCTTTCTGAGTTCACCTACTAAATTTGAGTTCTCAAAATGTAACTATAAAGTTTTCATTTTGAAGTGCACTAGAGTGCGTGTCGTATTCATTCCTCCACACCAGTTTATTTAATGTCACACGCCACACTTATGAATAATATATCATACGGGGCAAAGCATTGCATTTCACATAATTATTCTGTTTCTATTGCTGTTCTGATCAACCCAAAAATACGAAAACTTCTTTTTTTATTTCTACCATGTAACGAAGTTACTATTTTTCCGCTATGTTTATCAACCAAAAAGCTCCCTGTAAGGATTTAAATTCATCTTGACGGTAAAAATACCATTCGTGTTCGTAATAAATCCGTGGATTGCACCTAAACCAATGAATAGAGTAAAACACGCCAATACCACGACGCGTATTTATAAAGAATGCGCGAGTGTTGCTTGCGCCAACCAGCGACTCGAGAAAACATCTTTCATCGAGGCAGCTGTGCTATGAACAAACGCCGCCGAAACGATTCAATCACCCGATAGAAACCAGAGACAAAATCGGTCGCAGCCATCTGACGTCATCCGACTGACGTCACATCACGTGGATTGCTACCCAGGAGAATTTTACAAGCTTGGTAATTATTGAAAAGGGAAACATTCTCAATTGAATATTGAATAAAAATTCAAATTTTCAATAATATATTTTTTCTTTTGCGTTAGGGCCTTTTCAGAATATCTATCAGATGTAGTTCAATATCCAGCATGGCTTCAACCGGGGAAGTAGTTGTTTTCTGTTAGACATTCACAAAAAATAACTTCATTTATCGTGGATTTTTCAATTCACAGAAAAATCTTTCTATTCAATATTCAATTGAAAATGTTTCCCTTTTCAACATGAATACCCCATAAGAGATTATCTTGATGATGGAAGATAGTGACTGAAGTTTATCTTTCAGTCGCAGACGATTCCACATCTGATTGTATGAACATTCCGTTAATATTTTCAACAAATCAATCTTGGTAATTATACTATGAAAATATAATTTGTATCTCAATCGGCACACAAAACAGCGCGCGCCTAAAATTCAGTCGAGAGGCATTTGCGAAAGAGGGAAAAGCCGACTGTAGTTCCGTTTGGAAATATTTCTAAGAATCATTAGCTTACCGAGTCTAGCATTAGCAGTCACGCACCCGACAACTAGTATCCAGAGTGTGAGCCAAATACCGAAGCACTCCACTACCGTCACGAGCCTTGTTGACCAGCTTGCGAAGCAGTGAAAACGGATTTGGTAAATATTCTCTCTCAGGTCAGGAAATATTTGTAAGTACCACAGGTGCGATGCGCGCACGATCGAACCATAGCCGTGAGAGGCACATATGCATTCCAATGTTGAGCTTGCATACTGATCCGTACGATCCCCCTTCGCTGAGCTTTTTTTTTTTTGTTGCTAAATTTAAATTTACCCCGCCTGCTTGGAAACACCCTCCCCGCTTTTCTCTGTATATAGTACTGGCCATTTGTTCATTTGTTGTGATAACTTGAGGCTGCCGTCAGCCGCCCTGCCTGTATTTCTTTGAATAAAATACCTGTACATCCTGTTTTCAGAGTATTCTTTCATTTACTATCTTGAGTAGAATTAAAGCACCTAGTGCGCAGTCGGCACCCAGGATCGAAACCCAGTTGAAGGCAATTAAAGCCTGTCTTGCTGGCCCCGTTACATTGTCACGACTATACTGACCCCTGGAGTGTCTTTCTTCACTGAGACTGCCCTGAGCAAAAGTGGCCTCTTCCACTATAAACCAAAAGGTGGCGCCTGAGGGAAAACCGAGAATAGTGAAAGGCGCCAAAGTTTGATAGTAGGGAGAAAGACCCCCTTACAATTTCTCGAGCAGGGACCGTTCATATAGTATACCGAGACCTGTCATTTTGACAGATATCAACTTCAACTCAAAAGAGTCAATAAGCCGAGTGACCCCACGTTTAATAGGTTTTTGGGGGTGTAGAATCGATTTGTGTCATCCGTTTCCCGTTCGGGTAAACTGTTCACGAGATAAGTTAAGAGAGAGAGAAAGCAAGCTCGTACGATGAAGACCTTAGAAAATACATGAACACAAGTCCGCAGTATGAAACCAAAATCCGGTGGAGGCCACTGACCTGTCACTGTGACAGATTGTCGAACTCGGCTCAAAAGAGAGCCAGGCGTCCGTGCGATACCTCCTTTAATAGGTTATCGACTGCGCAAAAACTATCCCCACCATCCGTTCATCGATGGAAGGTTTGTTTCTCAAGATACGAGCACGAGACAAGGAGTTGAGGTCCGATCGTGAAACAAGTGAGACGTACGAACTCCGAGTATTCACCTAAGATGCCGACAGGACAAGTAAACTCCGCCACCGTGCCAGTAAGCACTGCATGACCCGCCGGATGCCCACTACCGCTGAGTCCAGGTGAAAGAGATGATCGCGATGACACCCGCGTCGGATGGGTATACCAGCTACGAAAGGAGGAGCTGGATACACACTAGATTTCGCTTGGAAACCACCGGCACCGTCGACGAGAAGCGGAGGCGAATCGTGAAGTTTCTACGAGGACAAGCAGCATCACCTGCACCGACCGTCACCAACCCTTCCTTGTTCCCCACGACGACCACAGGGGTTGCCACGACAACCGCACTGCCGCAAGTAGTACCCACAATCACAGTGACGAGCACCGAGAACTTGATCATGAGCAACGTGCTCACAGGGACCCTGGTGGAAGCACAGACCGCCCCACTGCCGCCTACCATGAGTGTAGGGATGGCACCACTGAGAGGGAAGGACTGGAGAGTGACTTTCAATGGGACCAACGACCCTGCCTTCCTAGAAAGATTGGAGGATATTCGAGAATCTCGAAGCAGCGCACCGGACCGCCTCTCGCAGGCCATGCCAGAGTTGCTGGAAGGAATGCCTGCTATGTGGTTTAGAAACAACAGGACGTGCTGGCCAAACTGGGAAAGCTTCCGCACCACTTTTCAAGAAATCTTTTTTCCCGTCAACTACCGAATTGACCTGGAAGTGGTCATCAGCAGAAAGACACACAACCTGAGATGGAGTACGGCAGCCTACATCACCGACCTGCAGACCCTGATTCGCCGCTATGGTGGAATTTCGCCAGATCAGGAATTGAACTGGCTGTACCGCAACCTACACCCAGAGTTCTGGCGTGGAATCAGGAGGACGGACTTCCACGATGTCCATGAGTTCGTCAAAGCTGCCAGAGAGTACGAGCTTTCGCGAGTCGAGATTGAACAAGCTCAGAGGACGACGACTCCATCGCCGCTCTTGGCACCATACCGGACCCCATCAGCCCCACCGGTGGTCACTAGGCTTGCCCAACTAGCCACACTGCCCCCTAGGGGCCCAGTAGTCCAGCCAGTCATGAGCCAAAGCAGCCCAGTCAACCGCCGCCTCATCGAAGGAAACCGAGAGTGTTGGCGATGCGGGCAGACAGGGCATTTTAGGAGACAATGCCAATCAGCTCCAAGGATATTCTGCTCCCGATCAAGCGAGACAGAGTAATGTCTCGTGATCGCCCGTGCCCATGGCCGAAAAACCAAAACCACGACTGGAGGCACGTGCAGCCACGCCCCCAATAAGCCCCACCTACCGCCAACATCGCTACCGCCGACCGCATCTTTCCGTCAAGATTCCCGGTGGCACCGCTGGAGCGCTGATTGACACCGGTGCCGTAATCTTTTATGTCGGCGACAGGATAGTCAGGCAGTGGAATCTGCTAGGAGTACCGAAAACTCCAACTGCTACGAGTTCCGCCCGACTGGCCCATGGAGAAACCGTTACCGTCCACGCAACGTATCACGCGGAGATCCGATTTGGAGAACACCGTTATGGAAAATTTTTTGGACACCTGAGTGGCCTGTCATCCGATATGGTCCTAGGAATGGACATATTGAGAAAAAAGCAGTTTTGATTCGACCTAGGAAATGGGCAATTCTTGGTAAAGGACCAACACATTGCAATGGAAGCCCGACCCGTACCATGCTTTCCCCTTGGAGTTACTAAGCCAAGACCGGCCCTAATGCTTTCCAGAGGGGAAGACGACCACTCACAAGCCTTCTTGCAGAATGAATTACGACCATTCGAGAAAATTCATGGGGTAACGCCGCTGGTGGAACATAGGAGGATCCTTCTCCTAAATCCAGAACCGATAAAGCAGCGATACTGACCCCAGAATCCCAGAATGAAGGAAGTAATCAACACCGAAGTTGACAGAGTGCTACAGGAGAATGTCATAGAACCCTCCGAGAGCCCGTGGAGCTCGCCAGTAGTCATCGTACGAAAGGAAGATGACAAGCCGAGGTACTGCATCGACTTCAAGAAAGTCAATTCCGTCTCCATGAAGGATGCTTACCCGTTACCGTTTATCAAAACCTTCTGGACCGACAAAGTCGCCGCCCGACGACAGGAACTAGCGGCCCAACAAACAGCCACCGCTTCAGCGGCCTCGGAACCACCTCTGCCTGTCTACTTACCCGTCAACAGAGATCTGTGCTGGCGCTGCGGTCAACCCAGGCATACACGCAGCGCAATGGTCCCTTCTGTTTTGCCCCCGATGTGGCTTGAAGGATGTACTCTCTCGGGAATGTTCCTGCCTCAACCCCGACGGCACGAGGGAAGGACCCCCACTCGACCATGGAGCGCCCCAGCCCCTTGCCAACGATGCCATTGTCCCAAACCAGCCCAACATGCGACCTGCCCTGATTGTAGGTGCCCACATTCTTTCAACTCCAGCCGCCACTAAAGCAAGAATACCTCAGAAGCGACAACTGTTTCTCCAAAGAAGCATTATTGGTTTAGTTTAGATTTATTTTTTTGATTATATCTTTTTTTGGGTTTCTTCCCGGCAACGAACAAAAGTATCAGTTGGTTCATAAAATATTTGGAGTCCTGATCAGTTTACTCTTATCCCTACTTTTATGTTTGATTTTTTTATCGCTCCTCGGCAACCGGGCAAAAATTCATTTTGTTTTTCATTTGGAATTGTTTGAGGTCCACATTCAGGTTTATTTTTTATTCCGTATTTTATGTATCAGGTGGACCTACCCCGAATGGAGGGTTCGACTATTAGGGGGGTAGGCACCTGGCGGGCTATACTGTTTTATTCCGAATGGACCTGTTTTTTTTAACATATGGTTATTATCCATCCGTTTTTCTGAGTTTTGAGAATGTTCACAGCAAAACGAGTCAGTTTGTAAAAAATACTCAGGTCCCTCTGACCGTACAAACAAATGTTGAGAAGAAAAAAAGTTTTTTTTTTTTCCACGAAGTGGAAAGGGTGTGTAACGAAGTTACTATTTTTCTGGTATGTTTATCAACCAAAAAGCTCCCTGTAAGGATTCAAATTCATCTTTATGGTAATAATAGGTCTAAAAATACCATTCGTGTTCGTGATGAATCCGTGGATTACACCTTACCCAATGAATAGGGTAAACACCCTCCGTGAATCTTGCCAATACCGCGACGCGTGTATATAAAGAATGCGCGGGTGTTGGTCACGCCAGCCAGCGACTCGAGTATACTTTTTTCATCGACCCAGCTGTGCTATGAACAAACGCCGCCAAAACGATCCAGTCACCCGATAGAAGCCAGAGACATCAGTCCGTTCGAGACAGAAGCGGCCGCAGCCATCTGACGTCATCCGACTGACGTCACATCACGTGGATTGCTACCTAGGATAATTTTACAAGCTTGGTAATTATACTATGAGAATATAATTTGTAGCAGCAGGTCACCTGAAATAAGGCGGGTGGAGCTACCCAAAATTTTATCGTGAACAAAATATGTTTTAATTTTTTTTTCAGATTTGTAACCACCGTAATTCGTTATGGAATGGCATTATACACTCGTCATTCACGGGTGTGCGAAAGGTTAGATTACACGCTGTATAATGTTTTTAACACTGATTCATATCACAATTTAACTTTTGAAGAACATAACATTCATTTCCGCAAGTTTAATAGGCCGTGTCCTAATTTGACATCCATTGTACGAGCATGCGTCGGCAATGTTCGCTGGATCGGACGATGGAAAAATGAAACTTAAATAATGGAGCAGGTTTGTCCTATTTGAACTTCAATGTGCTCGCGCGATGGAAGAAGACGCTCGTATTGGTTTGCTTTGAAATCGCGTCGCATACATCGCTCCGTCGCTTTGAGAACACACCTGTACTCAATTAGGATGTGTCCTGATTGGTTACCCACTTCGAGCATTCAACGCGTCATAGAAACGCCTGATCGCTTGAAAACAAACTGTTTTTTTTGTCGCGCTATCCGACAATTGTTAATATGGATTTAAAAAAATTAATACAATTTTATGGAATGAACGTTAATGTCAATAAGGAAGTTATTCGAAATATCTTACAGAAAAAACAATTTCATCTGCTAAAGCCACACTGGACATTGGAGTACATCTGATAGATATTGTAAAAAAGCTCAAATTCAAAATATTTTGTTTTAAGCTACAGCCGAAGAAGTGGTTGTTTTCTTTTACAAAAAAAAACTTCATTATCGTCGTAGTTTTTTCAATTTTCTGAAAAACCTTTCTGTTTACTATTCAATTGAGAATGTTTCCCTTTTCAACATGAATACCTCCGAAGAACTGTCGCTGGAAGATAGTGACTAAAGCTTATCTTCCAGTTGCAAATGATTCCACATCAAATAAACAAATCACAAATTTTACTTTTGTAATTATTAAAACACTTAGGTGAACAAAAACTTTTCATTTTCAGTGATAATGTTTTCTACAGAATATAAAAATATGCTTCCCGTCTTCTTTGGTGTTCATATCAAAAGACGGGCTTTTAAGCAATGATCTAACAAACGTGATGGTTCTTCATTTCAACTAAAATTTATAGCTTCTAATCGTAATCGAGGGATAATTTTTTTTTCGACGAAAAATATACATTTCCTAGTGAGAATGCTGCGTCTTCGTTTCTAGAAGACATTTCAGCATGGAAACAGTAATTCGAAAAACAACAGCTATGCACTCAGGAGGTCGCGCGATGGTGTGTTTATCGGACCGACAATGACTGGTCGCACGAATAGGCGCTAGAGCTATTAGGACACCCATTTTCGTCGCGCGATCAATACGTAATACGACCGACCATCGCCGGATGCTCACTCGCGGGATAGATGTCCAATTAGGACATAGCCTACAATAAAATGCATTACCTTTCTAACAGTCGTTAAACAACGCCAGTGAAAGTCAATTGTCCTGTTAACTCTCAATTACAGAGCAACTTTATTGGTTGAAATGGCCCTGACAGAGTCAGGAATGAAATGAAACTAGTTCAAACTGTGTATACTCTCATACCTCCGCTATCTAGCCTTCACGAATCTCTTTCGTATTTCTGTGATCCAGCCAACACGCAGTTTTAAAAGTGTATGAAGTGGGGATTCCAAAATTAATGGAATCATTTAATCGCAGGGAGTTGAGAAACCAACAAGAGTTATCACATTTGTTGTAAGAAACATAGCAGAGTGGAACTTCAAGAAAAATATAACTGTGATGGAACTGATAGAGACAACTCAATTAATTGTTAATTAGATTCTCATCGCCAGCTCATATCATTATTATTAGATACTCACTACTTCGTTGGTGAATAGCATTGTTATGGGGTGAGGTGTAAGTAAATTACCTGTAACAAAAGAAAAATTTGTTAAACTAATGATGTTGATAACTAGTAGGATCTGAGTATATGTAAATTCAAAGATATATATATATATATATATATATATATATATATATGTGAAAAGCATCAAATTATAGATAGTGACACCTATAATCTGTGCGGTGAAGCTTGGACCTGTTATCGTGGAATTTTGATGACACGAAATTTCGTGCACATCAATAGGTCACCAACAGATGTCAGTATGGGCCTACCCATGACACCAATAGTCGTACTCCTAGTGCATTCTGAGTAACGCAAAACAAATAACGAGAATAACAGAAATCTGTTACGAATCAAGAGATCCCTCGTCTACAGCCTGTTTCATGGTTTCCACTCATCAGGACGGCCTGTGGTCTCTTTCAAATTCGTATCAGATATCTCGTAGAGTTAATACTATCGCAGTACAAAATGTGAAAGCATCAAATTATAGATAGTGACACCTATAATCTGTGCGTGAATTGGACCTGTTATCGTGGATTTTGATGACACGAAAATTTTGTGCACATCGATAGGTCACCAACAGATGTCAGTATTGGCCAACCCACGACACCAATAGTCGTACTCCTAGTGCGTTCTGAGTAACGCAAAACAAATAACGAGAATAACAGAAATCTGTTACGAATCCAAGAGAGATCACCATCCGTCTACAGCCTGTTTCATGGTTTCCCACTCAGATTATAGGTGTCACCATCTATAATTTGATGCTCTTCACATTTTTGTACTTGCCGATAGGTATTAACTCTACGAGATATCTGATACTAATTTGAAAGAGACCACAGGCCGTCCTGATGAGTGGGAAACCATGAAACAGGCTGTAGACGGATGGTGATCTCTCTTGGATTCGTAACAGATTTCTGTTATTCTCGTTATTTGTTTTGCGTTACTCAGAACGCACTAGGAGTACGACTATTGGTATCGTGGGTTGGCCTATACTGACATCTGTTGGTGACCTATTGATGTGCACGAAATTTCGTGTCATCAAAATTCCACGATAACAGGTCCAAGCTTCACCGCACAGATTATAGGTGTCTATAATTTGATGCCTTTCACATTTTTGTACTTGCCGATAGGTATTAACTCTACGAGATATCTGATACGAATTTGAAAGAGACCACAGGCCGTCCTGATGAGTGGAAACCATGAAACAGGCTGTAGACGGATGGTGATCTCTTGATTGTAACAGATTTCTGTTATTCTCGTTATTTGTTTTGCGTTACTCAGAACGCATCAGGAGTACGACTATTGGTCATGGTTGGCCTATACTGATATCTGTTGGTGACCTATTGATGTGCACGAAATTTCGTGTCATCAAAATTCCACGATAACAGGTCCAAGCTTCACCGCACAGATTATAGGTGTCACTATCTATAATTTGATGCTTTTCACATTTTTGTACTTGCCGATAGGTATTAACTCTACGAGATATCTGATACGAATTTGAAAGAGACCACAGGCCGTCCTGATGAGTGGGAAACCATGAAACAGGCTGTAGACGGATGGTGATCTCTCTTGGATTCGTAACAGATTTCTGTTATTCTCGTTATTTGTTTTGCGTTACTCAGAACGCACCAGGAGTACGACTATTGGTGTCATGGGTTGGCCTATACTGATATCTGTTGGTGACCTATTGATGTGCACGAAATTTCGTGTCATCAAAATTCCACGATAACAGGTCCAAGCTTCACCGCACAGATTATAGGTGTCACTATCTATAATTTGATGCTTTTCACATTTTTGTACTTGCCGATAGGTATTAACTCTACGAGATATCTGATACGAATTTGAAAGAGACCAAAGGCCGTCCTGATGAGTGGGAAACCATGAAACGGGCTGTAGACGAATGGTGATCTCTCTTGGATTCGTAACAGATTTCTGTTATTCTCGTTATATATATATATATATATATATATATATATATATATATATATATATATATATATATATATATATATATATATATATATATATATATATATATATATATATATATATATATATATATATATATGAATGAACACTGACGAGTATCAAGTCCAAAATCCACTTTCGAACGTGATCTATCGAGCCTGTTTGGATTTGTCCAGTAGAACTTTTAAAATTTCATATAAAAACTGCTGCTGTATATATGCAACTGAAAGATTTCATGTGGCAATGGAAAAACCGTCCTTCAATTTCCGTTTGTACAAAATGAAGTTTGTGAAGTTTGGCATGAAACAGCAAGGCAATCTATGTGAGAAGCAGAAGTGGAAGAAAGTAAATTAGCAATCGAATGTGGAAGCATTGAAAGAAATGGAATACAAATGATAACTTGTTCGTGATAGTAGCTGGGCAACAATTTCCCATCGAGGTGGAGAAAATCAAAACGCACTTTCTGGCATTACTACAAATATTGGATCGAAAACTTGCGAAGTATTGTACGTAGTTGTGAAAAATAGATATTGCTGTTTATGCCAGGGAAGTGAAAATGGAGGAAAAAAGTATCTGATCATACTTGCATGGAAATAGTCATAATTGACGGAATTTTGTGGAAGTCTGGTAATGTAAAATTATATATAAATGTAATAAATTCATTGCTGATGGAGACAGTAGGTGTTGCAAAAAAATCTTTGTGTGTGCACTTGTGTGGTTAAAAAAAAATTATTCAGGAATTATTTTGGAATTTCTGTAATGAGTTGAAATAACTGTCTGACGCTGAAGGTGTTCCAGGAATCCTTAAGAACATTATATTTTGAGAGGTAGAACTACCATAATGAAGGTCATCGAATTTGGAAGAGAACAAGCTGGTAAAACGAAAGAACGAAAGATGATTGGTCTCAGGGAAAAGATATCAAATAGCCACATTGTTGGGGAACATGAAAAGTGTTCCGCAAAATATTTCTGTACATTTCGGCGTGGAAAAATAAAAATGATGTAGTTATAATGAATTCAGCTGGGCAAATGAGTGTATTATTCGTAATACTCACTGGGTTTTTGGGATTTTGATTATAAAAAACTCAAGGAATTGTTCAGAACAAGTTTACTTCTCTTTCCCTTCCTAGCCTAGAACTTCCCGAATGAAATCCTTGTGTAAGGATCCTATAGCACTTGTATAGATGAAAAAAAATTATTCAGGAATTATTTTGGAATTACTGTAATGAGTTGAAAGAACTGTCCGGAGCTGAAAGTGTTCCGGAACCCTTAGGAACATTATATTTCGAGAGGTAGAACTACCATTATGAAGGTCATTGAATTTAGAAGAGAACAAGCTGGTAATACGGAAGAACAAAAGTTGATTGGTCTCAGGAAAAACATATCAAATAGCATAAGCCACATTGTTGGGGAACATGAAAAGTGTTCCGCAAAATATTTCTGTGGATTTCGTCGTGGAAAAATATAATGTAGTTATAATGAAGTCAGCTGGGCAAATGAGTGTATCGATCCTAATACTTACTGGGTATTTGAGATTTTGATTATAAAAAACTCAAGGAATTGTTCAAAACAAGTTCACCTCTCTTTCCCTTCCCAGCCTAGAACTTCTCGAATGATAGATCTCTGCGCAAAAAATTCCATGAGATTTTCTATCCAATTACAATTCAATGTGCGAGAAACCATAATATGAAGAAATCTGAATGAATCCATCCAGCATAATTTGGAAAAATTGAATAATTCATGATATGCACAACAAGCTTCCAACAGAACGTACAATTTATTCTAACATTTATTTCCTTTCCATTCCCCCTTCCCGTTTTGAATCACAATAAGAGCCATATTCTGAATATCGAGAAGGTCTATTCGACTTTCTCAGTCCTCGACGAGAAATCTCCATTATATTCCGCTCCCAAAAAATATCAGAATGATTTTTACAAAAAGTTTATTTGATGGAGTCAAATCAATTCCAGCTAATGGAGAGACATGTTCACGTTGAATATAGAGGAATCATGAAGTATGTTTTTTAACACATAAATATGAACCGAATTGTAATGAAATTACTGGAATATAATTTTTCTGCATATCCCACTTTTTATATTATTCCTCATACTGGTCATACCTGCATTGCGGATCAACAAAACTCAACGATATATCATTCTTTTATGATGTAGTCACAAGAGTTTTGGAGAATATTAACGAATTGAAATAATTTGAGGATTTACATTCTCTGTGTCGAATTCCTTCCAATGGAAAGTACCCAAAATGTTGTCTGTTTCCTTAAGATATGTCAGAGTCACATGGGATATCGTGCCATTCCTAAAGCCCAATGCAAAAATATTAAATCCAGACATCACCTGGAGATGGCAAATGTGAATTTTCCGAAGCATCGTGAAATCGGATCTTTTGAGGACCAAAATCACAGAACGCGGACAGAGACCCGAGAAAATATCTCAACACATTACAACCGTGAAAATGTACGGAGAAACATATATATGTCCCATCTATAATTTTTGCATTTTTCATCTTGGACCTTTGCCGGAAGGCACAAGTTCTCTGAAAGGTTTGTTTCAAGTTCGAGAAAGACCACAAGCCGTCCTGATGATTGGGAAACCATGAACCAGCTGCAGGCTGTGGCTTTCTTGGACATGAAACAAATCTCTATTTCTATTGTTATTTGTTTGGAACGCACTGGAAGCTTGACTTTTGGTGTCGTGGATTGACCTATACTGTCAGCTGTTGATGACCTATCAATGTTGCATGAAATTTCCTGTCTTTGAAATCCACTTCACTAGGTCTGAGTTCAACTCCGCAAATGAATGATGTCACATCTGGCATATATATGTATATATATATATATATATATATATATTTCATATATATATCTTTCATCAGGCCTTCAGAATATTTTTATTCCTTTCTCAAGACATCTATAAAATGATAAAAAAATTACAAATATGTTGGTTATCAAAAGATGTGTAATACTCACTTACTTGAGGTTCAACAGTATAAAATCGCAAAATTCTATAGGATATAAAACTGAAGTACATATAAATTGGACATATGATATACTTTGCGTTTTAAAATGAGTGAAAATTGTCCTGTTCTAATTTCAAAATGTATGTGTAAATTTTACTAAGATTGTCAATGTCGGATTTTTTATTCAGACATTTACCTTCTGAATTAATGGATATCATCACTAAAAATGTTTTTTTTTAATAGTTTTTTTTTTGTCTTTATGACTGTCTGTCTTTATGACAGAAAAAAACTATTTCAAAAGAACATGTTTAGTGATGATCGCCATTAATTCAGAAGGTAATTATATAAATAAAAAATCCGACATTGACAATTTTAGTAAAATTTATACACACATTTTTAAATCAGGACAGGACCATTTTCACTCATTCTGAAACGCAAAGTATATCATATGTCCAAATAATATGTACTTCAATTGTATATCCTCCTGTATCTTATTTCGGGATATCGAAGCAAGTTTTTATATTTTTATCTACACCAATTAATACACAATAATTGTTTTTCTTCATCAAAAACATGTTGATTGGATAATATTTTCCTAGATATTTCAATCAAAAATGGCTTTAATAATGATACTCCAACATAAATTTCAACAAATTAAGAGTACCTATTTTCAGTTTTTCGCAAAAATTATTTCAGACCTTAACTCTTATCTAAGTGGAGTATCATGAATTTGAGTTTGGGTTTGTTTGTAGGTTGATCTGGCAAAACAATCATATGCAAGAAAGTATGGTAACATATCAGTGAATCCGCGACATCGATTTGATCGAATAATATGATGAATAAAAAAATGGAGTTATCGGTCTCATTCTGACTCACCCGTACTATGTTTCCGATTTTCCCAACATTTAAACATGTTCAGGAGGTTTATGTTGTAAGAAATTAGCATTATACTATTATTTCACACAGGAAATTATGTCTCTATTAAGGACATATTTTCAGTTTTTCTCAATTAACTCAGGAACCCCCACTTTTAGGCACATGTAATGTTATGAATTTCAGGTTTGAGTATCGATGAGCCGAACTGATGTCAAACGCTCATTTGTCCATTCACTTATCCCAAGAAAATATGAAGGAATATATGACCACATACCATCGTAACTACGCCATTGGTTTACGAAAATAAAAAATTATAACTTGATTTATATATTAGCACGTTGATAGACCTTGATCAGTTTCAAATTTTTTCCTTCAGAAATTTTGCAGAAAACAAATTGAATCTTTTTTTTTGTGTTTTCGACATCCTGTATCTCAGAGGGGATGCATTTTAGGACATATCTTTATAGCAACTTTCCACTTCGAAATGAGGTGAAGAATCTGTAGTCGGAGTTTGTCGGTTTTATTCTGACTCACCCTATATATATATATATATATATATATATATATATATATATATATATATATGTATCTACACTTCTCCTTCTTATGACTGCTCGACGGTCGCGTGAGGTATAATGGAACATTTGAGTTGACAATGTCATTTGGAATATTCGGAAATCAGAACACATAATGTCGAAAACAGATCAGACAGAAGTCAGGAACAGTAGAATACATATGAGTCAAATGAAATTACGAGTTCAAAGTGCCACAAGCATATGCCTGAATGTTATAAAGCATGAAATTATGTGTGGTCCTTTTAAGAGATGTGGATGTTGGAAAAGTTAATATAAACTTCAGACTTCTCCATATTTGAAGTTGATGTGAACCCGTTTCATGAATCTAATCTCAGCGCGATGCTTTGTGATCATTTATATATCCGAGGGTGAAAAATTCAAATAACGATTTATGAAAATTGAATTGAGAAGCAGGTGGCCCGCTTTAATATTCCGAGATGCTTTCATTGTGATTCTTGATGAAATGGCAGAATGGAAACGAGAAAATGAAGGAGAATAATAATTTCATTTTTTGCAAACGAATATACTGTATTTTTCTGTTGGATCAAATATCTACAATACCATTGTTGACAACCTAGGGACATTGTTGACAACCTAGGGAGTTCGATTCGGATATTCACATCATCGTTAACTCAAGAACTTATCCGTGTATTGTGGTATTGGTCCTCAAAATGTCCGATTTCACGACGTTCCACGAAATCTTATTGACCAACTTCAGGTCATATATAGTCGATGAACTCAACTGATGTTATCGTGCCATATCAATCAGTTTCTTCAGTTTATAGGGGCATATTTGGTCACACCTGAGCACGCATTTCTCTCTCGCCAGATCGAACTCCCACGGGTCTCGCCTTGTTACCATATCTCCGCTCCGATTTGGTCGTGTATAAGCATCAGGAAGCACTGATGATGACGTTAGTCGAAAAGGCTTTGCTACTTAATCAAATATACACTCAATACAAAATCTCCTGTTCTACTTAATTCTACACAGAGTATTCAGCTTTCCTCAATCAAATGTATAAGAACTTAACGAATCAACTTGAGCGAATCGAGGGACGAAATTTACTATAATTTGCCGCTAATTTGCCATTAAGTAGTTTTGGAATAATTAAATTCGATGTTGATGTTCAAGAAAAAAATTCATGGAATACGCGGAGAGCAAACTATCGGGACTAATAATTTGACGCCAATTTGCCGCTAATTAGTTGTGAAATAAATACATTGTTTAATGGAAAAATGTTTTTTCGCTTTTAGCGAAGCAACTTTTGACGGAATCCGCAAAAAACATCCGCTAATCATTTGGCGCTAATTTGCTGCAAAATTCTCCACCAAGTTCATATACAGATAGTGTAACGACTATTATTCGAATTCACGAAAAACAGAAGAACTAAGCTTATGAGTCGCCGCTTATTTGCCATTGATGAATAATACATACATTATTCAGTAAGAAAAATAATATTTCGTTCAAATGAAGATACCAAAAAACTTTCGATAACATTCGTCGAAAACGGAAAGAATACCTGCTGTTCATTTGCCGCTGATTAGTTGTGGGGAAGTTGAATTCGTCGCCATTGTTGTTGAACAAAAGAAACCGTTTCATCACTAAGTTCATACGGAGATATTGCGGAACGACTTTTGACACAATTCACGGAGATTGAAAGAAGTAGGCTAATAATTTGACGCTAGCTCGTTGTAAATGTATTATGGAGTAACTTCAAAAAACATATTTTTTCAATATTTGCTGTTTTGCAAAGTTCACATGAAGTTAGCAGACGACTTTTGTTAAAATTCGCGGAAAATGCAAAAAGTGCTTATTATTCGAAGTCAATTTCGCAATATTCATCGAATTCCATTCACGTATGTCAATATTCAAGTTCCATTGTCTCAACTAGAAATGATTTTGAATTTATCTATATTTCTCTCAAAACCTTCCGTATCCGCCCCGTGATCCACTATACCTGCCTAGCCAGGTATATTGGGTCGATTCACACAAAATTTCCCAAATATCTAAAAACATATCTAGTTTCAAATTCTCTTTTATTTTTCAATTCCTTCCATGATAAAAAATGGCCATAGATTCAAACAGACGTTGGTTTCAATATTTGTTATTGTTGTTAGCAAAAATTAATCACAAAGATTGATCCACTGTACCTTACCCTATTAGTCATTTCAGAAAATGTATCGAAATTATTAATAATTTTTAGGAATCATTACATTTTGTGACGATTTCTGAACATAATCGAAAATGTTGCGTGAATATGAATAATACTGTTGTTGAAAACATCATGGTCATGAAAATAATACTGTTTTTCTATAATTTGTGCCAGACTTTTCTGCTGTTTGTGTTTGAAAAGTGACCGATTGTTTGCTTTCACATCTATTCCACTTGCGAAAAAAAAATCTATAAGTGAAAAAATCGGTTCCTTTTTACTCGCAATCAGCGGAAAGAACTAGCACCTCTTCAAAAATTATACAAAAAATTTATTATTTTTTCAACAACAGTATTATTCATATGCACGTAACATTTTAGATTATATTCAGGAATCGTCTGAAAATGTGATAATTCCTAAAATTATCAATTAAGATCGATTTTTTTAAATGACTACAGTGGATCAATCTTTGTGTTTAATATTCGATACAATAACAAATATCAATTAGGAATGAAATCACCATCTGCTTGAGACTGTGGCAATTTTTGATCATGGAAAAATTTTAAAAAGATAAGAGAATGTGTTCGTAACAAATTGTAATTACCCGGCTAGGCTCACGAGGGCGAGTACAGATGATTTTGAGAGAAACCGCTATGCAACATACTATTCTGATATCATTTCTAGTTGAGACAAGTACATTTCAAAATAATAAATTTTTTTTCAATTAGGTTGGGTGGAGAGTGGTCCCCAATGGCATTTAGTGATTATTTATTTATTTATTGTTAATGCGCGTTGTTTCCCATGAACACACAAATAATAACGAATTTGTTTTTTAAACCAGTGGGTAGGTATCAAGTTACAATTTCTTGTGGTATAATTGTAATATGTATAATTTTTTTAACCGACGAAACCAAAAAGGAGGAGGTTTTCTGTTCGATGCGTATATATTTTTTTATGTATGACCACGCATAACTTTTGACTGAGATATTCGAATCCGATAATTTTTCAGTGGATAGGGTGTACTTCGGAGTTGGTCTCATTTGAATTTGAAAGATGAAATCCATCCCTAAGGGTAGCAAAATGAAGAAGAATATTTATCACTCATTCTGTGAATTCTGGTCCGTTAACCGATTCTATTAGGCATAACTTTGTACTGGCTTCTTCGATTTGGATGATTTTTCTTTATTAGATAGGGTATACCTCATAGTTGATCATATTTGAATTTTGAATGGAATTATCCACCTTTACGGGTAGAAAAATTGGGGATAATTGATTTTTCACTTGAGTACTTTGGCACACATACGCAGTTGACAATGACAGATCGCTAATGTCATTATTTTTGTTCTCCCACATCCGTCACAATCATTATGTTCTATGAGAGGATGGAATGATATACAAAGTTATGAAATAAACCAACCAGAACAACAAAAATAATTTATATTACAACAAATAGTAAAAGTAGATAATCATATTATCTAACTGGTAATAGTTGAAGTGAGGTGGGTAAGTTATTATTTTGGAAGTAATAGAAAAACAAGTAGGTAGTAATCAGTGGATTTCAGCCACAAAAAATTGAAAAATAAAAAACTTTTTAACAAAAAATTGAACCAACGAAAAGTAAAAAATAAAATAAACCCCCTTAGTCTCAATAACTAAGCTCCTAAACTAATGTAAGTAACTAATTTTGAGTTGGCGCCAAACGAACAATCAACGAAGATCATTAAATTATCAGAATGTCACCGCGCAACTCGATACCATCATTTTACGCCTTACCTAATTCATTTGCTTGTTTGTTTGGCGCCGACTCAAAATGAGTTACTTACATTAGTTCAGGAGCTTAGTTATTGAGACTAAGAAGGTTTATTTTATTTTTTACCTTTCAGTTCCGTATTTCGTCAGTTTAATTCTTTGTTAAAAAGTTTTTATTGAAATTTCTCTTTATTCTTGTGAATATGTAGCAAACAATTGAGAATGTAAATACACGGTAAGGTGAGTATTTCAAAGTTGTCAAAGATGGGGCGGCAGCTGTTTCTATAATTGGCTTTAGATATTATTCGTAAAGCTCGTTCCTGAAGTCTTGAAATTCTCACAGAGTCTACAGTGTTACCCCATAGAGTTATACCGTAATTGATGTGGAGGTGAAATAGGCCAAAGTAGGCTGCTTTCAAAACTGTCAGGCTAGCGAATCAGTTTCTGCCATGGTATGATGGCTGAGTTACATTTTTCACTTAGGTGCTCAATATGCGCTGGCCTTTTTAACTTGTCATCCATAACAATTCAACTTCAGATTTGTCAGCAACAGTATTGTTGGTTGAGAAAATAATGTTTTGAGTTTTGTTTTTATTGAAATTCAAGCAATTAGAAACGAACCATATGTCGGCTGAAAAAACTTGGGAATTTCTTTCCGAATAGTTTAGTTTTTTGTCAGTGACATAAAGAGAGCAATCATCTGCGTAACAAACACATTTGGTAAGACACATATAATGAAATATGTCATTGATAAAGATGATGAATAACAGTGGGTCAAGGATAGAACCTTGAGGAACCCCAAAGTGGATGTTATCAATTTCGGAATAGCAATCAACAACAATAGCGACGAATTTAACTCTTCCACAACTAATTATCGGCAAATCAACGGCAGATCATAAGGTTTTTTTTATTTTTGACGAATTCCGAACTTCATTTGAACTCAGCGAACTATTTTTTTAGGCAATTTTCTGAAGGCATAAATTATCAACGGCAAATAAGAAGTGACTTCTGGGCACAGGCAGCTGGTCAAGGAAACGGGAGAGTCTTATCAATATATGGGCGCGGTTAGTACTTCGATGGGTGACTACCTGTCAAAGAAGGTGCGCGTAAAAATGCCCCGAACTACTGCAGCCTAGAAGATTCACAGCAGGCGTCATATCACTGAGCACGAGATAATAATAATAATAATATGTTTATTTCATAATTTTTCTAGATACAATATCATAGACATTGTTCAACAAGATGTGGAAATATAAGTTAAACATGGCAGAAGAACAACCACTGAAGCTTCTGAAGCTCGTGTGTGGCATTTATAATTAGTAACATCCAGGATACGCTATGTATATACATATATTCCCTGTGTGGTATAATGATACTTCTGCTTATTATATTTATGTTATAGTTGTTTTTTTTTAAATTCATTTACAATATGTGATTACATGTGTAACAAGAAAACTTAAAATGTAAAATTACGTGTCAAGGTGTAAGGTGCAATTATCCATTTTCAGCATGGAATGGGCAGAGTTTCTTGGGTAAGCAACTAGAAAACTGAAACCAATTAAAATTAAAATTAACTCTAGAATTAAAATTGAAACCAAATTAATATTAGGATTTGGACTATTAAAAGGTGTTTGGCTGAAATGGTTACTAATATATATATATATATATGGATACACATAGTGAGAGGATGTATGAATAATATTACGTAATCAGAATAAAGCGCAATAACATAATTGGATGGGTGATAGTTTATAAAGCATTTCGATATAATGGGTTAAGCGGTAGATGAGTAATCATAGTTGGGTAATGATTTTGTTCATACATATTACATTCTTACCTGGATGAGGGTTATTTAGTGGTTCTTCCAGACTTCAATTTGTTTATTTATTTATTTTCGAGGTGTATCTTTAATAATGGATCTATTTCCTCTTGAAGTTATTAAAGTTCAATTCGCTTCTCAGTTTTTTAGGAAAAACCCTTGACAGTTTTGGTCTCAAATACGTACAGTTTTTTTGGCCAACTGATTTATGCATTTGTGGTATGACAATTTTGTAGTTTTGACGGGTAGCGTGTTAATGATTAGACATAATTAGTTTATTTCTGTTTTTGTGTTGTACCACAATGACATTCATGAAGTACAGCTATTGGGGATCTAATATCTCGGTTACGGAATACTAGGGTAGTCATAACTTTTTTGTAGGATGCATCTCAGAAATCTTTTCTGAACGACTTCGAGGAGTTGTGGGTGAGTTGTGGACACTCCACATCAGCCAATTATGCCATAGTTCAGATGGGACTCTACTAGACTTTTATATAATCTAATTTTCTGGTTCCAATTGAAACTATTTGTTATTTGTTTGTATTTATAGAGTATGCAACGTAGTTTTCTAACTTAATGATTTATGTGGTGGTTCCATTTGAGGTGGCCATCTAGAAATATGCCAAGGCATTCAATTTTTTTGTGGGTTTGATAAGAGCACTATCGGATATTTCGATTTCTTATTCCGGGATGGCGATGTTATAGCTGCTCAATGGTAAATAGTATGTCTTGTCAAAATTAACAGATAAAAGTCTGTATTCGAACCACGAACTTATTTGATCAAGGATCATGTTCTAGTTTCCGTTTCATGCCAAACCAGTTATTGTCTTCACAAAACAATATGGTGTTTTGCAAAACTCATGATGTTGGAATTAGTGTTTAGTGAAAAAATATTATTCAAATATATGTTAAACAGTATGGACCCTAACACCGTCCCCTGGGGTACAACGCATGAGAAGGTTCTCTTCTTGCTTTCATGATCTCCTATTCTTACCCTTTATTTCCTATTCATTGAATAACTCCTGAAAAAGTAATTTGTTATGCCTCTCATTCCCACATCTTGTAGGAGGATCCACAGGATATTATGATCAACGGTGTCAAAGGCTTCTCTAAAGTATCTAAAGATATCAATTGCTGGTTTTGACTTATCTAAGCATTTATAGATCTGTTGTGTATGTTTTTTCAATGGATATTGGGTTGACATACTTTTTCTGAAGCCTCATTGCGAGTCTGACAGTTGCTGGTGTGTTTCAAGGAATGCATCTAGTCTTTTTTGTATGATCTTCTCTAGAACATTAGCAAGACTCGGAATGAGCGATATCGGTCTATGGTTTGCTACATCAATTGTTTCTCCATTCTTATGAATGGGTGTTACAATTGTCGTTTTTAGGACTGAGGAAAAAGTTCCTGTTCTAATGACATGTTTACTAGATACGTGAATGGTTTTGTTATGCAATCACTCACTGATTTTAGGGTTTCTGCTCTTTCTAGTAAGTACGCCTTGATTTATACATTTTTATTGAAGTTCTGAGCTATCTAGTACTTCAATGGGAAGACCATCTGAAGATTAACTTGTTCGCCATCCTAGAGCTGCCATCTTCAATTTATGAATTTCGACTAAATTCATAATTTTCGACCTCAAAAACCCTGACATACCAATTTTGAATAAAAACGGTCCACCATCTTGGAACCGCAATATTGAATTTATGAATTTTTACTGTAAATTTATAATCTTCGACCCCAAAAACCCCCACATACCAATTTCGAATAGAATTGGATCATAATCGGAAAACATGTACGCCATCTGGAATTTATGAATTTTGGCAGACAATTCAAAATCTTTGAACCCGTAAACCCCCACATACCACAATAGCCATTTTGGAGCCGCCATTTCGATTTCATGAATTTTGAGAGGAAATTCATAATCTGCGACCCCGAAAACCCCCACATACCAATTCTGGATCGAATTGGACCAGAAACACAAATCTTGTCCACCGTCTTGGAGCCGCCTTTTATTTTTCACAAGCTTCTATTTAGTTTCACTTGTTAGTTGTTCGTTCAATCGTTGCAAGTGAATTTTGACCGACTGCTAGTCGTCCAAATAATTTGAAAGATGATCATTATCCTGGTGACATTGTAATAAGGAATTTTTGTTACGAAAAAAAAAACGAAATGGTGGTTCCAAGATGGCAGCCGAAATTTGTAATTATGGTCCTATTTGATTCAAAATTAGTGAGTGGAGGTGTTCGAGGTCGACAATTATGAATTAAGAAAGAAAGAGAAATTTGTTACGAATCCAAGAAAGCCACCATCCGCCTACAGCTGTTTCATGGTTTCCCAATGATCGAGACGACTTGTGGTTTTTCTCAGAATCGTACCGGCAAGTATGAAAATGTTGAATGCACAAAATTATAGAGGTGACACCTATGATTTGTGGGGTGAAGCTCAGACCCAATGACGTGGAAATTGATGACATCAAATTTGGGCACATCAATAGGTCACCAACAGATGTCATCAAATTTCACGTCATCAGGTCTAAGCTTCACCCCACAAATTATAGGTGTCACCTCTATAATTTTGTGCATTTCACATTTTCATACTTGACGGTAGGTATTAGCACTATGAGATTCCTGGTACGATTTGAGGAAGACCACAAGCCGTCCTGATGATTGGGAATCCATGAAACAGCTGTAGGCGGATGGTGGCTTTCTTGGATTCGTAACAACTTTCTCTTTCTTTCGATATTTGTTTGCGTTACTCTGAACGCACTAGGAGTACGACTTTTGGTGTCGTGGATTGGCCTATACTGACATCTATTGGTGACCTATTGATGTGCACGTAAAATCGTATCATCAAATCCCACGTCATTAGGTCTGAGATTTACCCCACAAATAATAAGTGTCACCTCTATTATTTTGATCATTCCACATCTTCATACTTGCCGGTAGGTATTAGCACTATGAGATTTTTGGTACGATTTTGAGAAAGACCACAAGTCGTCCTGCTTATTGGGAAACCATGAAACAGCTGTAGGTGGATGGGGGCTTTCTTGGATTCGTAACATTATTTTGTGCATTTCACATTATAAATTATTTGTTAAAAATCAATAATTCAAGATGACGGCTCCAAAATGGCGGACGAGTTTTGTGATTATGGACCGATTTGATTCAAAATTGGTATGTGGGGGTTTTCGGGGTCGGAGATTATACATTTTTTGTAAAAATTTATGAATTCCAAATGGCGGCTACAAGATGGCGGACGACTTTTGTGATTATAGTCCGATTCGATTCAAAATTGGTATGTGGGAATTTTTGAGGTCGAAGATTATGAAATTTTTGTCAACATTTGTGAATTCAAGATAGCGGCTCGAAGAGGGCGAACGAGTTTTGTGATTATGGTCCGATTCGATTCAATAATTGGTATGCGCGGGTTTTTGGGGGCGGAGATTATGAAATTTATGTCAATATTCATGAATTCAGGATGACTGCTCCAAGATGGAGGACGAGTTTTGTGATTATGGCTCAATTTTATTCAAAATTGGTATGCGCGGGTTTTTGGGGTAGAATATTCATAAATCAGAATGGCGGTCCCAAGATGGAAGATGAGTTTTGTGGTCCGATTCGATTCAAAATTGGTATGCACCCATTTTCGCGGTCGGAGGTTTTGAATTTTCCTTCAAATTCATAAATTCAAGATGGTGGTCCCAAGATGGAGGAATAATTTTCTGATTATGGTCATATTTCATTCAAAATTGATGTGGGGATTTTCAGGTTCGGAGATTAAGAATTCTTTGACAAAATCTATGAATTCAAGATGTCGACTTCGGGATGGCGGACGAATTTTGTGATTATGGTCAGATTCTATTCAAATTGGTGTGTGGGAGTTTTTGGGGTCGAAGATCATGATTTCTTTCAGCTCAAAGCTTACAGGAAAGAGACCTTGTGTTAACAATGCTCCACTAGAAATGAATAGATCAAGGCGAACTTACTAAAAAGCAAAAAATAAAATAAATAATAAAAAACCTTTTAAAAGAAAAGTTTCTATTTAAGCCATGTATTGAAACGTATAAATTGATACTTCGACGAATTGTCACTTACCAACCAATCATAGCTCCAAGAAATTATTTGGTACCTAATTTCATGACCACTTCGCGCGACAAGCTTTTTAAAACCAAATTATTCAACAAAAAATAATTAAATCATTGTAAGCGATGACTTGAACTTGTTTCATGAGTTTTAGTACACGGCTTGAATGAAAGCATGTTTTTAAAAAGGTTTTCTATCAGTTATCTTCCTCTAAGAATAAATATATACATACATATTGAAATATTATCGAAATTATGAACCCCTGCCGAATTTCAAGGTAACCGGATGACGGGAAGTGGGCCAAATTCAGTTATTAAAGGTCGATTTCCATGTATGTTTGGTTGCATATATATCACAATCAGGCATCAAAAGATAAATTGGTTGTTACATCAACGAGCGATTTCGTGTAGATTGAAGAGACTCGTTAATACGAGGTCATCGGAAATAGTAGTTTATGTAACAAGTAGGCAAAATGAGGCTTTTGCGGGCGAACCGTGATGTTTACGGACGAGGCGGTAGCTGAGTCTGTAATATATAGATGAGTCCACGAAAGCCATTTGCGTACGTGTTGCATATAATTTTTTTTTTCGAATAAGCTTTCCAAAGAATGTTTTATAGTGAAACTATGATTTTATTTCTGCTATCAATACGCAAATATATTTGTAGACAGCACCGTCGTGTGAAATAAGGAATCAGATTTTTTTTTACCGACGTGTCAAATGTCAAATATGTCAACTAATCAATAACATTTGCGTTTGTTGTTATGTTCTTATTATATTTTCAGTCATTCCTTTCAGGATCCAACTATACAAACGTATTAATGGGGACCAGGATCCAACTATACAAACGTATTAATGGGGATATAGATAGTTGAATATAATAAAGTTGTGAGTAAATATCACAACCATTCAGAAACAGAACAGAAAAATTTGAAAGAAAATTGTAAATGTATGTAACTCAGGCTTTCCCCTTCTCAAATTTAAACAAGAGAACTGTGAATTTGCAGAGATTTGAAAGTTTCAACTTTTGATCGCAGAGATTGAGGTCAATACAAAAATCGAAATGCTGTTTGCAAGTTCATTCAGAATGAATAGATATGAATAGATAAAAGGCAAGTTTTTGAAACATGTTCCAGTTTATCCAGAAACTTCTCCAAAACACCTCCTCAAAACAGTCAAAATAGATGATTGGTGAATCATAACCAAGTGTGCCAACAAAAAAATATATTTTTGAAATAGAAAATTCTGATTTACAAGTCGAAATTCTGAGATGCAAGTTAGAATTCTGGGATACAAGTCAGAATTCTTGAATTCTTGCAAGTCCGAATTCAGACTTGCAATCCAAATTCTGCCTCACATCTCAGAATTCTGACATATATTTTTTTGTTGACACTTCAACGCTTTCGTATTTTTTTGACTAGTTGGAGAAACTTTTATTCCAGTTCGATGATTATTGTGTTACCTATAGCAAGATATATTTTCCAGTATATAAATTTTCAGATAACCAGGAAATTTCATCTAATTGAGCTCTCTATATAGTGTGTCTACGAAACCAAACTGGAACATATTTACATCTAAGAAATCAATATCATCTTATTAATAACGAACGTTCAGAAGACCTGTTTTTTGGTGACTCAAATTGATCCATAATACGAACCGGGAATTTTTCCATTACATGATGCAGCATTATTAAGCGAAGAAGCGAAGTGAATAAACACATCCGATGGAAATCTCCGTACTTCATAAGATTAACAGTGATTGACAGGTCGATAACAATTTTAAAAGTCTGAACGGAAATTCTCATAATTTTTAATGCCATTAAGGCACATTGGTCGACTGACAGTAAATAGAAGGGACGATTTATTGCTCCCGATATTGGATTTTGGTTTCTGGTCAGCAGTAGATATCGAAAACGTGTGTGACGAATGATTTTATTGGCTTCCGCCACACGTGTGTCTCTGAATGGATCTATATATAGTATGTTCAGGGTAGAGATTGACCACCACGCGATGAAAGGTACACAAACAAATGGCTCGAAAAACTGTTTTTAATATAAAGAAACCGGAAATTTCAAGATACGAGTTTCCCTTCTATTCCATGATTGAAGTAGTGGGTGATAAATCCAGTGAGAATGAGCTTACTGATTTTCCAGAATGTATTGGGACGTATTTTCACAAAAATATTGACTAGAAATTATAATATGGAAAACATGATCAGAATAATAATGAAGATAATAAAGTGGACACACCTCATTGAGACCAGGATTTTCTTTCACTGTTACTTAAGGCTAGTGTAACCCACTCTTTGGGCTTCGAACAAGTGGGCAACAGCCATTTACGGATTTGGAATTTCGACTGGAGACCGGTCTCCAGCTCTTAGCATGGTGGTGGTTCTCAAAAATGGCCAAGAAAGAATTTTGCCGTATCATCGGCGAACAGGGAGATTTTCACGTGTTTGGTTCGTGGTATATCGGAGGTGAAAAGGGCGTTCGATACAGGAGACAGTACTACCCCTGAGAAACGCCTGCCTCAATTTCTCTCAAATCCGAGAGGAAATTGCCCACCTTGGTGGAAAGTAGGAGCGCGAATTGCTGTTTCAGTTCTAAGGGGGTTAACCTCAGTCAAACACTCATAAGGAGTGCCCACTGATGTTTTGACACCAGAGGTAAATAAAGCAGAAGCCCAATGAATCTTTGACTCGTAACTGATCTGCCCCGGCACAAATTAATCTCCAGATTCGCGAGCTCCTTTCAATGCCTGATAGAGAGCGACGAAGGTGAAATTCTTGGAGTTTTCTTCTTGAGCCAACTCCGTGAAACAGCTTCTCAGAACTTGTAGAAAATTACCGTTCTGGAGATTCTTAATTGATAAGATGCGAAGAATATCTGAAGAACTCACCGATGTTCCCCGTATATTCAAATGGCCAGGATGAAAATTCCGTTAAACGTGTGAAGTAGTGGAAATCTTATCTCTTCTCCTAAATGTCCACCGCCGTAGACAGGCGGTTATTAATCTTCTTCCTCTGCCACATTTCTCCAACTTCAGACAGACCGGAATAATCGAAGCACATAAAAAAAATTAATACAAACGTAGTATCCCTCAGTAGGGCTTTTACCAAGTTTCTATGTGTAATCTGACAAATACTCGATATGATTGTGAAACACACCCAACGAAATGTCAGCTAGGTACGTCTCCAAACCTCGAAAATTGGAAGTGGATAGAACATGTGCCAAAACAAAAAATCTGATTGGTCTAGCGCCCATAAAACTTTCGGCAACTCACTCAGCACATTCACGTCAAACGGCTAATGCATGTTGTTATCGTACACGTCACGAAAATTTAAGAGGACATAAACATGAGTTTCCAACGTGCAACTGCGTATAAGAAAAGTTTTCATTTGGTCAAAATTATCAAACACAAATCCTGCCACAATCGAACATAAGTACATGTTAATAAAAAACTAATCGAAGAAAATAAAAAACCTCATGAAATTATCAAGAATGGTAACGCGAATGACTCTAATATCAGCAACATAGTTCGAGGAATCCATGAGAGACAGGTTAGGGCAACAAATATGATCATCACGAATAGCCAAGAATCATCAGAAAGGAATCATATTCGCAGGGCAGAAGATGATACACATAATATGAAATAAATATTGGGTGATCTCTCGGCTGAAGTTACAGTGGAAGAAACCTTCCGACTAAGTGAATATGATGCTAACTAAAACAGGCCATTTGAAGTAATTCTGAACAGTGCTGATGAAGACCTTTTCATTTTACGGAATAAAAAATTGATTTATATACCAAATATGAATATTTTTGGTGATCAAACGAGATTGCAGAGGGCTTATTATTTATCAGTGGAAAATGAGCTCACTGAACTCATTAAGAACGTAGGCAACAATAAAGCAATAGAGTGCATCAATAACATTCCCACCATCGTCAACGTACCTGATAATAAAAACTGAATTCAAGATGATTATTTATGCCAACGTCCAGAGTTTACCTACAAACCTTGATCAGTTAGTTCATGATATTGCTCGCTACCATCCGTCGATGTTACTTCTGAGTGAAACCCGAATTACTAATAATATGGATGATTTCGAAATTGCCATTGGTTACTATAAAGTGATAAGGTGTGATGCTGTTGACTCTGTCTATTGGTGTTTGGTATTGAGAATTAGGTTTAATGATGAAAACTCATTGGTTGGCTGTTTATATCGTTATCCTAGTTCTAATTTTGATGCATTTTTTGATCATTTTGAAAATTGGGCGGAAAATATTTTAACTCAACAATACAAATGCGTATTGATAGGGGATTTCAATTTGAACTTCTGCGCTGTGAATGATAGTATGGTGAAAAAATTCAAGAATTTTATTGCAAATATGGGGGTTGGGCAACTGATTCAAGAACCGGCAAGAGTCACCAATAATAGTAGTACATTGATTGATTTTATCTTAAGTTCGTCGACTTCAAATCAGTGTTTAGTTCATGAAATTCCTAAGATTACCGATTATAATATAATAACTGTTTCAATCAAATCCATTCAGCAACAGTACTCTGGCACTTTAAAATTATATAGGGATTTTAGTAAAACAAAACTTGAACTTTTAAATGAAAAATTAACCGATTCCAACTGGAATATAAACTCGAATGATGCTGATACGATATATACTAACATTGTTATGAACATCAATGAACAAGTTGATATTATTAGTCCTTTGATATAATTTAAACAATATAAGAAACAATTGCCTGGGTATGATAACGAAGTTTTCGTTGCAACGAGAAATAGGGATGAAGCTTACAAAAGTTGAGAAAATGGCATAAATATGAATGATGAACCATTTATAAAAATTATAGAAACGAGGTAGTTAATTTGTTGGAAATAAAATAATCTGATTACTACAAACCATTATGATGATTATGATTGTTCGCATGATTCAAAGAAAATGTGGGAAACCCTGAAAACGCTTATCAAACCAAATAATAGTCCTATTCCTGATGTAGTTATATTTGATGCACTGATAGTGTACTTCTGATCATAATAAAGCCGAAAACTTCAACAATCATTTCATTGAAAGTATTCTTGATATTAAAGCAACAATTCCGGTTTTCCCATATTGTTCAAGTGAAAAACTTCGAACGATTGAATGCAATTTGTCTGATTTCAAAAGTTTGTCCCCGAAGGAATTATTTACCGTTTGGATAACAAGTGCAACACTAATATAATGAACAACAAGGTTCTCAAGAACATATTTTCTGTTCTCGGTCAGGTAATTCTTGATTTTGACAATGGATGAATGGAAGATTCCCCGATCAACTCAAAACTAGTACAGTAGTTACTGTGCCTGAATTGAACAATTCAAACGGAGCAGTCAACTTTCGTCCAACTGACACATCACCACCTTCAGAAAAAGTTTCAGAATCAGCTGTTTATAACCAAATTTGCACATACATTGCAGACAACAACCCATTGATGGATTATCAATAAAGTTTTAGATCTAAACACTCCTGTGAAACTACTCTCCTTATCCAAATGGAAACTGTCGATTGATGACAATAAATATGTAGTTGCTGTATTCTTGGACTTCGAAAGAGCTTTTGAGGCTATAGATATATGAATTTTGCTTCCAAAATCAAAGTATTATGGAATATATAGTAGTGTGTTACTTAACAGATCCCAGTGCATTAGAATCACCAATATCTTTTCAAATCTGAAAGCAATTGACACAGGAGTCCCTCAAGGAAGTGTACTTGGTCCTGTTTTATTCATTCTATATCTGAATGATATCAATTTAATTAGGGATTGTGAATTCATCAACCTCTTTGCAGATGTTGTTACTTTCGTTTGTTGGTGTGTTTTTTCAACTTGTTTCTATACTTGCAATGTATTCTGTTATTGGGATTTCCTTTATTTGGTTTATGGGTGCAGAATAATTTTCTCCATATGCTAATATTGTTTCTATGTCTTTAGGAACGTGTGTTCCGGATGAGTTAGTGATCCAATTCGAGTTGTCTATTGGTTTTTAGTTTTTTTTGTTTTTGTTTATTAGTGTGGTAATTTTTTTAATATTGTTGTTTTTAACTTTCAGGAATCGTTTTTCGGTTTTTTTATCTTCTAGATTGATGGAATCTTCTATAATTTGTGTGGGATATTGCATTTTGAGATAGTTAATCAGTTGAGTTATTGATTTTTGTGTGTTTTGTATGGTGCACGTGGAATCTTTTATGAGGAGGTTCAAAATTTGTAATTAATATTTGTATGGTATATGTTCTAAAATGGTTTCCAAGGTACTTACCCTTAGGTTTGACAACATCTATTTTGATATTGAGACAGTTTGGAAATATATTCATGTTTTTGCATTGTAGTAAACAAATCCTTCTGTTCTTCTGTTTGGTGATGAGGTGTTTTTGCTTTGAGATATCTTTCAGTTGAGATGTAACTTGTGGGCCGTATTGGTTTGCAATTCTTTGGTAAAAGGGCATCTTTGGTATGAAAGATTTAAAGAAAACTGAACACTTCCTGAAAAATAATCCTCAAATTATTGTGATTGAACCTGATAAAAGCAACAAGACAGTCATAATGAAAAAAACAGAATACGAAGAAAAAATGAACACCATACTCCAAGATAAAAACACATACAAAAAACTTTGCCAAAACCCTACAACCAAATATCAAAATCAAAACGATATCTTAGTAAAGAAATGGCATAGAAAAAAGATTATTTCAGACACAATGGTAAACCAACTAATAATCCACAAAACCAAAAAGGGCCAAAACTACACAAAGATAATCGACCTCTTAGACCAATAGTATCAAGTATTCAGTCACCATTTTATAATTTATCCAAATTCCTAGCCAATAGTATGTCTAAAATAATAGGACAAAACAACTACTACATAAAAGAAAAAGGCGCACTCTATATGTGTATATATTTAATAATTAATAAACTTAGGAGTACCCCAGGGCAGTGCACTCGGTCCAATCCTATTCATTTTGTATGTCAATAATATGCCAAACTTGGTTAATCTTATTAACAAACTATGCTGACGATACAAATAGCAGAAAAGCAATACGAGGATTTATGTGAAAAAACTATTGATATTACAAATAACATTGCTCACTGGTTTGGAGACAACACCCTTTCATTGAACACAAAAAAAACTAATGCTTTTTTTTAGACATTGTCGAAATACCAATGATGTTCCCTCACATGTCCTCATAAATGATACAGAAATAACATATAATGCTAGCACAAAGTTCCTTGGAATCACAATTGATCAACATATGAATTGCATAGATCATGTACAACTGCTATGTGGCGAACTGAGTAGATCTTGTTATTCTCTCAGAGAACTGAAAAAAGTTACTGATAGCTCTGCTCTACTAACAGTATACTTTGGTCATTTCTATTCCTCAATGAGCTATGGAATATTATTTGGGGGGGATGCACATTATCAAGAGGTATTCATTTTACAAAAGAGAGCAATAAGAATATTCTGTGGTCTGAAAATTGGCGACTCTTGTAGAGGGCATTTTAGAAACTTAAATCTTTTAACATTACCCGCACTGTATGTTTCTGAATGTCTGAATTTTGTCAATAAAAACAAGCACTTGTTCAATGTAAATACCTATAGAACTAGAAATAAATACATGTTTTGTTACCCTCCCCATACAACCTCTCTCGTTGAAAAAGGCTGTCTCTATAAGTGCCGAGAATTTTATGATTTATTGTCGGACAGCATGAAGGAAATAAACACTTTTTTAGTTTTGAGGAAGTAATTGAGAAACTATCGGTCTCTGCAGAGCCCTATAGATTGGAAGATTTAAATCAAATGACATTTACTTAGTTGTTTTTTCAGTGTTGTTTTTCTGTATTCCTCTATTTTTATTGTTTGTTCACCTTTCTTTGTTCAGCTTTGAAGAATTTATTGACACAGTTATTCCAGACAATTATATCCTAGTATCACTGGACGTCATATCACTACATACAAACATCCCGAATGACCTAGTCGAAAAGATTAAAAATAAAAATGGCACAGTTTAGAAGAACACACTCCACTCTCAAAAAAAGAATTTATAACAGCAATAGAACACACACTATCCACTAACTACTTCCAATACAAAGATGAATTCTACCAACAAACTAATGGATGTGCAATGGGTTCCCCAATATCGAGCACAGTGGCACAACTGATAATGGAAGATCTAGAAGAAACCGTTATTATCAATTTGAGTTTTGACTTACCGTTCTATAAACGATACGTTGATGACTGCATTACAGCGGTACCCCTTGATAAAATCGACGAACTCCAAAATGCATTCAATACATTCCATACCAAGTTACAATTTACCATCGAAACAGAAAAAAAACAATACAATCAATTTTCTTGACCTCACACTATTCAACGAACATAATGAAATTAAAACACAATGGTACATGAAATCGACTTGGTCAGGACGATATCTGAACTATAATTCTAACCACCCCATGTGCCACAAAAGAAGTGTTATTACAAGCATAACAGATAGAGCAATTATTCTGAGAAGTCCATCACTGAGAGACAAGGCCTTAGATGAGGTTAGAAAAACGCTCACTAATAACAACTATCCAATCAACAAGATAAACAGAACAATCAAAGAACGCACACACAAACTCTATAACAAAACAAAATCAAAACAAAAATCTGAGAAACCAACAACATATACCACAATTCCCTACATACCGGAACTATCAGATAATATAAAAAACATCCTAAACAAACACAACATTTCCACAAGTTTCAAATCATTTAACGTTTTGAAAAAATTATACACCCCATTAAAAAGCCAAGACCCCATAATGAAAAAATCAAACCTAGTATTTAGCATCCCGTGTAATGATTGTGATAAAGTCTATATCGGAATGACCTCACAACTATTATGTAATAGAATAAATTGCCACAAATATGCTAAACAAGTAAGTACCGCTCTCAACAAACACAATATTACAGAAAATCATAACCCCAATTTCAATAACATAAAAGTACTAACATACGTGAAAAACAAAGATAAAAAAACATTCAAAGAAATGATACATATAAAACAAAACAAACATGTCATGAACAATCGCACAGACATAAACAATTTGTGACAAATATACCACACTCTAATTTAAAAACAAATAAATAAATCCCAGCTGAAACAAATCATTATTCAGTTCACCCATATCACCCCCACACACGTACACTACTCCATCCCAGCGGAGAGTACTACGGGCCTACCAACAACAAACAAAATAACTATAACACTACGTCGTTCAGGCGCCTTTAATGACAATTGACAAAACAACAAACCACACAATATTGAAAGTTTTCTGTTAAAACAATGATACAACAAGATTTAACACCGCCCCGAAATCCAACTATTGTTGGTAACAAAACACAAGCATGGTAAAACCAAGGTACGTAACCCAAAAGGTAATTAAATTTATTTCAGACACAACCTAACTGTCTACATATGATATTATCCAAACCAATATCTTATTTTCAGATTCAAATGTTTTTAATGTTTTCAATAAATTTTACTGAAGATGCCCCCGAACGAGGGCGAAACGTTTAAATAAATGTAATTTTCTTCTCATTTTAATACAATCGAATCTGAAACCCAAGAAATTTCCAAAAATACAATCACCAAGATTCAAGAACCCACTATACCCAAATATATATATATATATATATATATATATATATAAATATATATATAAAGAATTCAAGAAAAAAAAAATACATATATATATATATATATATATATATATATATATATATATATATATATATATATATATATATATATATATATATATATATATATATATATATATGGGGTGTTACCCAAAAGTTTCAGGGGGGTGATTCCTTGTCAAAAATTGGAAGGGGTCTTTCATGTAAACAAAAGCCTAGGCCTTTATTTGAGAAGTTACACGCGTCCAAAAATGAGAAAAAAAAATTTTTTTTCCTGAAATTGCTGAAGAATGGAAGGAATGTCATTCTGTGGGCATGTTCTACCAATAAAAAGGCTACCTATGTTTATTTTTTTTATTTTGTTATGATCTTTCAGAGGGGTGAAACAACCATGTTGCTCTGGAAAATCCGCACGCAGTTAGTGAAATACATTTCCAGTATCAATTTTCTGTAAATATATGGGCAGCAATAATTGATGATCACTTGATAGGTCCTTTCTTCCTTCCGTTCCTACTGAATGGCGCAACTTACAGATACTTTTCAGAAAATGAATTGCCAGGACTACTTCAGAATGTACCATTAGACATCCGTATCCGCATGTGGTTTATGCATAATGGGGCTCCGGCCCATTTTGGCGTTCTAGTCAGGGAATTCCTCAACACTGTCTATCCAAATTGATGGATCGGTAGGGGTGTAGAAGAACCTAACCAGGCGTGGGCACTAAGGTCCCCAGATCTAAGCCCGCTAGATTTTTTTTGGAGACATTCGAAGTCACTAATTTATAATACTCCAGTAGCGAACGAGGAAGATCTAAGAAACCAAATAGTAGTCGCCTGTGAAACAATAAGAAACACAAATAATTTTTGAGCGGATACGAGATTCAATGACTAGAAGACTGAATGCCTGGATCTTCGCTGAAGGTGGACACTTTGAAAAATCTATTAGAATACAATTAAGTTTCTTTCATTTTATTTTAGTCTACATATTCAAAATTTCTTGAAATTGAATGTTGATATTTCTTGCAAATTTTATTAAAACAAATACAGATTTTGCACCCTTGAAACAAAAATAACTATTTGAAACGAGTAAAATAAATAGAGTAGGTTGCGCCCCCTACAAAAAACCAAAACTACTTACTCGAACGTCAAATTCATTTCCTAAGCATTCTTGTGAAAAATGCAGAATAAAGGTAATAACTTCAACACGCATCGATTACCAAATAATCGACTTGAAATTTTCAAGTCCAATCTAGAAAACGGTTGCTTATAGCGACTTGTAAGAAGGGTAGCTTTTTTACGAATATATGATAGAGGAATTGATTTTTCTACTGGAAAATGTGCTAGAAGTATGCTCAAAGAAGTTATGAATTTTCAAAAAAGATAAAGACGTGTAGGTGGCAATGATGACTTCAGGTTCGAATTCGACTCCTCAAAAAACCTCGCAGTATCAATATTCGTTTCATTATTTCGAAAATTATTGAAAAAAAATTAAAATGGAAATAAAACTTCAACACCCTGTTTCTTGGTAACGAAGCGTTCCCGGACATATATTTATTTTGACAATTCATATCAGAATATTTTGAGGAATCCCCTCCTGAAGTTTGTCAAAGTACTTCTGACTCACCCTGTATTACTACGAAACGTATATTCTCATTTTGATTTAAAATGCTGCGGAATAGATGGAAAATTCTTGCAAACATGCGTGAAAGCGGCTGAGTAGTGGGGCTAGAGCAGCAGATTCATAACTGGGACGCAGCGCGCTTGTATAATCATACTCTTCCTCGAGTCTGCTGCTCTACCACCACTACACATTTTGTGCTTCTGTACTTGTACTTTCAGAATCTTTGCGAAGAAATTGGACCACATATGACGCATCCAGTGCATTACAAAATTCTAATTGCAAATGTACAAAAACCGACGATCCGACAGCGCCTGAGATCATACACATAAAGAACATATCAATCACTACAATGTCACGGAAAGCCCGGTCTACAACTTGAAAAATTGCGGTGTTATGAATTTTTCAAAAACGCTAAGTTTTCACGGTTTTCCGTTATTAATGATTCGATCGAGTCCTGCTATAACCCATTTTTTTCGCATTCATTTTGATTCTCTACAATTCGTTGAGACTATCGAGATTGCTCCATTAGTTTTCATGTTACAAGCGGAAAACTAAAAAAAAAAACCTCAATTTTTACTTTTAACTGTTTACAAATTAAGCGATAAAAGTTTTGAGTAGGAAACATAACATAATATATCTACGGACCATCGTTCATATGACGGCACAATCGGTTTCCTGATACTATCTATTCTTTTCACTGAATCAGTTATTTTCTGCTATATCGATTGGTGTAAATACGGAAAAGGCACAAGGCTATGATGGAATATCAAGTTGTATCATGAAATGGATGGGGCAAAAATACCACTCACATAATCCAATGAAACATGGGACCAATAACACATGATATCAATATTGGCAAATAGTATAGAGCGATACACATGAAGATAACAACTACAGTAAATTAACTTCATCGAAAACAGTCATTCCCTGCATACAGAATCCAGCCAACATCAGTAGAATAGGAAGGCCAGAAAATATAATTTCGGACAATACAGCCAAACTTTGCAAAATTAGGAAAATAACGATCAATTGTGGAAAGCCACTCGGAATGAGGGGAGAATATCTAATCTACTCCCTATACATTGTGAGGGTAGAATGTGCTACGAATCTGAATCTGAACCGAGCGTTCACAGATACGATGGAATGGCAATTTAGGCTGAACGTAAATCCAGACGATAATTTGGACCGTGGTATTTTGTTTGAAGATCGGGTTCAGTGTACTTTAAGGAAACCGGATCATGATGTTTGTCAATGAATATACAATTCCATGAACAGACCTAGATAATCCCAGTTAACCTTGTTGCGTAGTTGATTGTAGCTACACTTTGTAGTTTTGCATCGAAAATGACCAACCTAGATGAAGAGACATGATAAGTGCTGATAAAAACTCGTACAATTTTGATAAATGACAATTAATATGCTCATAAAAATAATGCTCCTGCATAAAAAATACACGCATCTGAGCAATTTGCGCTAAATGTTGTTTGCAGCAATATTTGAGGCTGTTTTTACACAAATTGTAGCAACTGTATTTGTACCTACGAAAGTGACATTTACCCCATGTTTAACCTTGCGTTGACGTTGGAGCTTCATCATTTGGTACTACTTGTGGAATGAATTAGATTTTTTCCACACCTTTTTTCGCGGTACTAGAACTAAAAAGACTAGTTTACTCTTCCATGTGTGTTTTCCCCAGTGTTATCCCGACGTTTTCTACTCATCCCTTTTTTCCTCTTGAGTTTGAATTTTTCCACGTGTTAAGGATTAGTGCAAACAGACCATATGCATTGTTAGCACCAACAACTAGGATTTTATAACAAAAAATAGCTCCCAGTGGTTTGTCTTCCTCCTAGTTGAATAACATGGAACTTCTTCATCCATTGTGTCCACTGATTTCTTGGTTTCATTTCAGTCTGAAATAATGATCTGTCATATCTGTTATGATATTTCAACTGAAGTCAATATCTTATATAAAAAAGGAAACATTCTCAATTGAATATTGAATGGACATATTTTTTTCAATCGCAGATGATTTCACATCTGATTTTATCAACATCCTGTTTATAATTTCAAACAAATCAATAATCATATACTCCTACAGTTTTCTCAGTTATTACCACAACATGGCGCAGTTTCGAAAAAAACTACGTTTTTGAGGGAAATGAGAGCTGAATAATGAAATTGGAAGTCAATTGGAAGAAATTTAAGAGCTGTTTTAATTCATATTGTATAGTAACATGATGCAAAGAAAAAACTGAAGTAGTTCAATGTGCAGTTTCTTTTTAACTGCAAAGGTAAGTAGGAGATTTAAGCCGGTTCTGGCTCTCCCCCCACCACTATGACGTCACGTGTGACCTTGAATGGTTGCAGGTGTGCAATGTGTGTGTGTTTGACCTTGAGATTTGACTTTGAGATTTGTCATTGAGTTTTGACATGGGGTTTCGTCGACTTTGAGATTCGACTTCAGTTTTGACCTTGAGATTCATAACATTAAGTTTTGACTTTGAGATTTGACCTTGAGTTTTGATGTTGGGATTGTTTCGGCAACCTTAAGATTTGATCTCGATGTTTGTTTGACCTTGACTAAAGTTGTGGTGTAGGCATACATATTCTGTGTAGTCATGACCTTCATGAATCCTTGTACTCTCCAAGCGAGGAGGGCGTTTGTCCTGTGAGAGAGCTAAGAGTGAACTGCGAGTATTGATGAGTGCGTTGAATATCAAGAGAATCTCCTCAAAATCCATACAGATTGCGCATCGCATCGGACTTGTTGTATGGTGGGGGTATTTCACTGAAATATTCCAGGAGAAGAGTATTTCGAATCAGTGTCTCCTCCAGTGAGCTATTGAAAACAAGTTGTTGAAATGTATTCGTGTGATTGTGGTAGAGCTTTCACCCGTAGTGATAATCTTCGTCGACATCAACGGGAAACTTGCCAGGGAGGTCCTTCAGTGAAACGAGTTAAATTGAACAATGGCGATGACTCACCACCTGCACCACTCTATACATGTAATTGTTGTAATGTGACATTTCCATATTGTCAAGTCAACTCTCACAATAGAACACTCGCACACAGGACGAATTCATGTGTTCACTTGGGAGGTGGTGTACACCCATTAAAATGCATTCAAGTGTCGCATTTCCAGCTACAGAGTATCTAGTGAGAATATGTATACAGAGTATGCACCTTTTCAACGATATCAAGCCCAAAGTACTCGAGTTATTGGAAGAAAACAGCAAACTACACACACCCATCAAGGTCAACATGGAAGTATTTGGAAGTTATGTCATTCAAACACAGGAATTGACAGATATAAAATCATTCAATTCTCCCAATCGTATAGCAGATCGATCAACTGATTTGAATGGATTATTTGATGCGTTTCGTGACATTATAATTGCCCAAAGTACGGAGTTTGAGGAGCGTGATTCAGGTTTGTAGTTATAATTGTTGCCAATGATGAAAGGTTTAATAAAAGTAATTTTTCAGGATGGAGTTGTGAAAAAATATGTTCCTTGAGGTGAACATAAACAAATACAGTCCACTTGGCGGATCATCATACATGAAACTTCCGAATTCATTGAGAGAAGAAAAGGTGTTGTCAACATAAAAAATGAAGACCAATGCTGCTTTGCATGGGCCGTGACATCTGCATTATTCCCCACTAATAATAATGTATCGGAGGTGTCATCCTATCCACATTATGAGACTGTCTTGAATGTAACAGGTATGGATTTTCCAGTAAAATTACGTGATATAAAAATGTTTGAGTATTTGAATGATATTTCAGTCAATGTTTATGGTTTGGAATCTAAGATTGAGAATAAGAGAGTCAAATATAGGTGATTGGGCCCCTGCGATACCTTCAGAGAAAACTCAGAAGACATGTCAATTTATTGCTTATCACAGATGAGGTGGAAATAGTCATTATTGTTGGATAAAAGATCTCTCAAGATTGGTGTCAAGTCAAATTTCAGCTCATGAACACAAAAAATATTTCTGTGATGGATGTTTATTGTACTTTTCGAATGAGCGATTACTGTTGCGTCACCAGATGCACGATTGTAATCATGTATGTACAACAGTACCGCAAACTGATTTCAGAATCAATAAATATGGGAAAATGGTGGCCGGTAATACATTAATGTTTGAAAATTTCGAAAGACAAATGAATGTACCTTTTTTAGTATATGCAGATTTTGAATCATTCTGAAGCCTATACAAACCACCGAACCGAATCCCGAACTCGCGTACACGAATAGAACCTTCCAGCACGAAGCTTACTCATTTGCTTATCTGATAAAATGTTCCTTTGATGATAAATTAACGAAATTTGTTTCATATAGAGGTGCTGATGCGGCAAAAGTTTCACAATGCGAATAGAAGAAGATTTGAGGAATATATATAATAATCATTTGAGGTATGTCAAACCAAAGACTAAAAAAAACCCCAGAAAAGGAAAGGGAATTTAATAATGCCACCACTTGTGGTATATGTGAAAACCTTTCACAGAAGGGATGTTAAAGTCAGAGATCACTGCCATCTCACGGGGAGAAAAGATATCCAGCAGCGCACTCTGCCTGTAATTTGAATTTCAAAATACCAAATTTCATCCCCATTATATGCCATAATATGAGTGGTTATGATTGCCATATGTTCATTAAAGAATTGTATGAGGAAAAGGATAAGGTTGATGTTATTCCCCAAACTAAGGAAAAATACATTTCGTTTACAAAACATCTCTACACACATAGCTATCAAAGTAAAGAAGGAAAAATTAAGAAAATTTTTTTGAAAATGAGATTTATAGATAGCTTCAAGTTCATGTCAAGTTCATTAGAAAAGTTGGTGCAAATTTGAGTGATAAGCAGTGTATAGAGATGTTAAAATGTTTTCCCGATAAAGAAAAATTCAATTTAATGAGGCAGAAAGGTGTTTTCCCATATAGTTTTGTGGACAACATCAATAAATTGATCATCCTAATTTACCGACAAAAAAATCAGTTTTATGACAATTTGAATGAGGAACATGTATCAGAGAAAGATTATATGAGAGCCGAACGTGTTTGGGCACTATTTGAATGTAAGAGTCTTGGAGAATATTCGGATTTATATTTAAAATCTGATGTCCTACTACTATGTGATATTTTCGAGAATTTTAGACGGATTTGTTTAGATACATATAAGTTGATCCAGCTCAATATTATACTGCACCTGGATTATCTTGGGATGCAATGTTGAAATATACAAATATTGAACTTGAACTGCTAACTGACATTGATATGATAAATTTTTTCAAAAAAAGGTATCCGTGGAGGTATTAGTCAATGTAGGATAGGAAGCATATAGCAAATAATAAGTTTATGCCTGATTTCGATCCCAATGAGCAATCATCATTCATTTCATATTTGGATGCTACAAATTTATATGGGCATAGTATGTCACAACCATTACCTACATCTGATTTCACTTGGCTAACTCGAGAAGAAATCACAAATTTAGACATTATGGCTGTGGCAGACAATGATCCATATGGATATGTCCTTGAAGTTGACATACATTAACCTCAAGAATTGCACGATAAACATTCCGACCTTCCTTTTCTGGTAGAAAGTATAGTGCCACCAAATTCAAAAAGCAAAATTCCAAAATTGATTCCAAATTTGAATGATAAGCGAAAGTATGTGGTTCATTATAAAAACTTGAAACAGGCTGTCAATAATGGTTTGATTGTTATGCATACCATAGAATCCTAAGATTCAAGCAGTCATGTTGGGTGAAGCCTACATCGATCTCAACACTCAAAAAGCGTAATAGATCTAATAATAAGTCTGAGAAAGATTTCTATAAGCTAATGAACAATGCAGTTTATGGCAAAACGATGGGAAATGTGACAATAGGATTGATGTAAGGCTTTGTCACACATTGGCAGAATGCTCACAGAAGTATGGGAGCAGGGCTCTGATTGCACGACCAAACTTCAAAAGTTGCACAATTTTTAATGAAAATTTCGTTGCGATTCAAATGGGTAAAGTGAAAGTGTATTACGATAAACCATTGTATTTGGGATTCTGTGTTTTGGAATTATCCAAGACTGTAATGTATGATTTTTACTATGGATGTATAAAGAAAGATGCAATGTCTGGAATTGAAGACGATGATGGATTCGACTTTCCAACTCTTTTCCCACCTTCGACCTTGGACGATGTTGGTATAGGTTCAGCTGAAGCAACAGATGGTCTACGATAATTACCATCGATCGATTTAGCCGCCACCGGTGCTAGGGATTCCACCACGATGGCGTGTCGGTACTACATTTCGCTGCCGCCTATTACTGGCGGCCCGTGCAGTTGGCATGGCGTATGGGCTGTATTTCCTCACACCATCCTTAAACTTCTGCAGTCCCGAACACTTGGCAGATCCTCTCTTGGAGACTTTTGCCTTTATAGGAGCCTGCTTTTTGGTTAGTTGCTTCACCGAAGGAGGTCTCGTGGTGAATTCGTCATCGGAATCCGAACACCTGCGCTTCATGCTCAACCTCGATGGTCCAGCGTCGTTCAGGGATGGTACGGGTGACAAAAGAGCTGGCAATGGATTATTCCATTCGGAACATTGTGATAATCTATCATCCTGAATCACTCCACCTTCCATTTGGGATGGTCCCGCCACACTAGCTTCACGACTATCACCATCTACCCAGGGCGAGCCAAAGCCATGATGTTCATAATTGTCAGTGCAGCGGAAGCATCCTGGATGGGGTGGATTTCTTCATGATGAAAATCTGAAACAAAGCTAAAAATGTTAGATAGATACCAGCGAGCAGAGTCGAAGGAATGATTGTTTCGATCCAGCACTCGTAGTTTTATGCCTTTTCCCCACTCTTCGGGAGGAGGAGTCCATGTAGAGCGCATGCGCTGGCAATATGCAGGATGGGTGATGTTTACACGCCTTAGGCGAGTGCATGTTTTGGGGAGGGGGTATTGAAGTTATTTCTACGACTCATATTCAAGTTTCGGTATGTGTGAGTTTCTTGGAGTGGGATTAAGATCGAAATCATATAAATTAAATCCTGCAATGGTAGGACTTCATTCGAAAACTTGTATCTTGTTTAGAATTATCAAAATGTGTTTCAAACGTGCCAAGCTGAAGAAGTTGTCAACATGATGGAAGAACTGAATATCTGGTGCCAGCTCATGGGTAGCTAAGTAGTTTTAAAGCCGATGCCGCAGAGGTGAACCAGCAGCAGCAGTGGACCCCGCCAACGATGTGAGGGAGCATTACTGACGAAGACCAAGACGAAGACGATTATTTGGTTGCATAGGGCTAGGTGAAGACGTCTCAACGACCCGATGAGGTGTTGTCCAGGAGGCAGGGTGATCA
>JAFIRS010004515.1:0-84334 GCA_018342105.1 Gonioctena quinquepunctata
AAAAACACCTAAGGCCCTACAAGCGAGTGTATTCTTTAGTAATGAATTCACAATGACTTGGATTTTTAAATATACCTGCAATGAAGGATACTGAAAAATTACTCAGAATGAGAAACTGATGTTGAAAAGAAGGAGATGAAGAACATTCTGAAAGTACCGAAATACCCCTGATAACAACGAGATATGGAAGAGTAGTCAAGCCTGTTCGGAGACTTTCCATGTAGTATATTGAGTTGTTGAACTGTTTTCAATCAACTCATGGTGGGAGGATGTTGAAGATAGTGTGTTGTTTTGTTGTATTTTTTTGTTCACTTTGTATATAAAAAAATAGTAATTGTCAACAAAAAATAATTTTGATAGAAGTCAAATTTGTATTGAACGTTTTAATGTATTTGAAGTTATTAGTACTTTTCCCGTTTATTTCCATACTATATTCTCCATAAGACGTATTCAGACACCGGGTAGGTGATTCTTGAATATCTGACATCCCTAGTGAACGAGTCAAAACATTGTGACAGACTGAGCTGGCAGTTCTCTGTGGAATATGGAGTGAAAGGTCCCAGAAGGGGTCAAAAGTGATAGAACAATGGCCCAGGAGGAACAATTCAACGATCATTTCAGTTGACCAACAAAATGTTCAACAATTCTTGAGTGGTCCATTCTCAGATATATTGACCAAAACTCCTGTGCCCAATTTTTCATCAATTTTTGTCAAGATAAGTTTGGAATTTTCTATCATTCTGTTTACATCTCCATGAAGACCTTCCAATGAATATCTTAGAAATTGCATGGCATACTTGGCAAGATAAGGCATTTCTTGATTTTCATTGAATAACTCGATAGAAGTTGAAGTTAGGTATATAGGGAATGCTTGAGTAACTTACACTAAAATTCAATTTTCTGTCGAATGGTTTCAAAAAAATAGTAGGAGTCGTTTGATAAAATTGAGTTTTCACAATTTTTGAATGCAAAATTTTAAAATCACCTGCGCCCATATCGTACAAAATGTAACCATCGATATGACATTAGAAGTTAGCCTGGACTTTCAGCTAACTGCTCCTAATTTTCAACAGTTTGCAAGATACCATTTTTTTCGTAAGCTACTACAGCGGTAATTTTTTTCAGAAAAATCGACATTTATCAAAAACTGTAATAGATAGGTTAACATAACTTGGGTTGTCCGAACTCAGAATTAGTAGGTCAATCGAACCATGTGAAAAAAATGTGGGTTTCCATTTAAATTAAAAAAGTTGGTACCGGCTTTTGACACACTCTGTATAGCTGTACAACTGAAAATAACTCAGGTAGAAAATACATGATTGATTATGATACCATATCAAATTTCAAGTTTCTAATCCAACTGCAAGTTGAAAAATCTCTAATGCACGGCGTACGTAAATCACTATGTGCCCGATTCAATCGACATTTTTATCGAGATCTTTTTGGCTGATTTTCGATTTCTGTGTTTCGATGCAAATCACCGGCTTTAGCCTTCCACGGGTTGAATTTTGCAGAAAACAATTTAGAATTGTTTTCTGAGGGTGGTCTACACATCGGAAAGACTACAAAATTTTAAATTTTGACATGAGAGCATAATTACACTATCATGACACTCGATATGTGGATAGACCCCTCACTCCAAGGAGTCCTTGCGAGTTATTTGAAACGAGACGGGTCAGCTATAGCGTAATGGGTCAGCTATAGCGTAATTTCTGCAGCTTCCCTCATTGGAGCAGGTCCATGTGCTCCCGCACACTCGAATACCGCCTGATTTCGACTTTTAATACATTCTCTGAGATTTATGTCTTCAATGATTCGCATATTACGCACATACGGTGGGGGCATTCGGATCACCCTAAGGATTTTAAACTAAACCCCGTTCCAGGCTGAGTGGGTTGTCCGACTGGCTCCCGGGGGCATACAAAAATGGCAGGTAAGGGGAGCCCTTGGGGTTTGGGTTTGGTCCATCTGCATTTCTCAGTAATATAGATTTTGAAAACAACAAAGGCCATATTAATTTTTGGGAAATTAAAACCGTTCAATTTAATTTGAAAAAAGAAAAGGGTTCTTTTTTCAACGAAAAAAGCGTTAAAGGGGTTTTTGTTTTAAAAAAAGTAAAATTTCAAAAACAAAAAAAAAAAAAGAAAAAAAAAAGGAAAAAATTCAAAAAAATTAAACAAATTTTTCCCAACATATACTAACATTTACAACGAAAATATGTTTAGAAAAAAAAACACATATAAAAAAAGAGATCCCATCAAACATTTCAAACGAGAAAAGTAACATCAAAAACTCAAGAGAAATTGGGGAAGTTAAAGATTTTTTCGGAACCCCACCCAGATTCAAAGTCTTCAATATCTGAATCAGATTCCCAGAATCTCAAAGAGATTCGCCCGTTAAACAACTGGAGCCTTTAAAGCTCTCGTACACTTACTTTGGAATTTTGCCATGTTTTTATTTTGGGTCGCACGTAAACTAGCAATAAAAATCCGAGGAAATTAACAATCTGTTAAAGTAAATTCATTTGTATAAACCCTCTAGAGGTTTTTCTTGTGAACAATTTTCATTGTGTTTTTTTTCCGAGCTTTTTCCGACATTTGGGACCAAAATTATTTAAATCACATGAAGAAATGATATCTTTCCATGAAAAAATTTGTTTTCCACTTTTTTGGCATTGAGTGCCATGAATACCCCTTGAAAAAACCCTCTTGTTCCCTTTGGGAATTATTCATGGAACTTTTTAACTTTTATGGAATATCCCCCATTTATGGCCCCAAATTTTGACATGAAGGCTAAAACCAAAATTAACCCGGTTATTTTGTCTGTTTTTCAGTTTTTCCCGGAAAAAACTTACGGGCGTGTTCCTATCTTTAAAGTATTCCCGGGTTTTTGTTGTCTGGCCATAAATAAATTCCTTTTTTTATTTTCGAGCCCCTTTAAAATTCCATCTTTTCCCTTTCAGCCCGATGGGGAAACTGCAAGATGCTTTCCAAACAATCTGACCCAAGGGGGGGGAACGGGACCCAGTGAAAGAAACTCACTTTTTACAGTCTTTTGAAATGACCCCCTACATTGTTCATTTCACGGGGTTTGGGAAACCACATAAAAATCATGTTTGTGTTAAACCACATAAACCCTACCGCATTACAAATGTTTCCGTTTACCATGCAGTGATATCAATGTTGGCTTTACCAATTTTCCATTTCTTTAACAAAAATTTTTAGGGGAGCCCCAAGTGATTTACTTGCTCTTAAACCCTTTATCAATTTTGGGTTACAATTAGATTTCCAACCTTTGGAAAAACATAAACTTTTGGGGAGAAAATATCTGGTAGAACAGGGTAAAGGGTTTTGGGGCCATAAAATTTTTTCCGCTGTTTTGACCATTTACAAATACATTTATTAGGCACCATTGAAATGCTGAATAAACTTTCATCAGGAGGGTTTCTCTTCAGAAAATTTGTGGTTTTATTGGTTTTGTTCCGCTCCTTCAAAACCCCATTTCACAATATTTTCCAGGTTTGTCAATTCTGTCATTTTTTTTTGGGGGCCCTCTTCTTGCACTTTGCAAGTCTTTCAATCGTGTGATCCTTTTAATGATTGTGGTTTATTCAGCGTGAGTTTCTGTGACATTCTTTTCCACTGTTTTCCGCTTCAACTTTGTGGTATTTGAATACCTTTCGTTGTTCTTTTCCTTTTTTTTTTTCCCGGATGAAATCGTATTGGTGTGTTGATATATTGGCATCAATCTTTAATCCCAAAAACCTTGCTCATTCGGGCACAAAATTCTTAAGATTTATAAACTCCCAGCCCATTTTTTTTTCCCATTTCCCCTTCGGGGTTTGGAAAGGGGCAAACTCTTTAAAATAGCGGCTGAACCCCTTTTTTCCTAAATGGCGAAGTTTTTTTCGGTAGCCAGCGATAACTCTTCCTTACCCCGTTGTTTCAAGAAGATGTTGGACTCGCCGTTTTTTAAAATTTTGTCACTGAAATTTTCCCAAACCCCCTTTGGTAATTTTCAGGCCCGGGCTTGTTCGGGTAGTGGGATATCATCGATAGCTTCACTGAAAATACCGGTAACGATATTTTTTCTTCTAACCAGAAAAATTTCGCTGTCAGGAAGCTTTCCTCGATATTTTTTTCCCGGGTAAAAGGGCAAAGCTTTTTAACAATAGCGGTTTAATTTCCCCTTTTTTTTCTGACTGGCGAAGTTTTATTTCGGTAGCCAGCGATAACTCTTCCGCCAAGTTGTTTCAAGAAGATGTTGGACTCGCCGTTTTTTTATTTTGCCCACTGAAACTTTAAAAGGGGTCTTTGTGTGATTTTCCCGGACCGGCTTTTGTTTCGGGTGGGGGGACATCATCGATATTCCCTGAAATTACCCGTGGGATATGTTTTTTTCAAACCCACGAAGAAATCGCTGTTGGGGAAGCGTTCTCGATGTTTTCCCCCTGATTTCGACCATCTTTGGTCGTTTTCTTTCCCTCACTTACTGATTGTTTTTTTTTCACCCAATTTTCTTCCGAAAGGGGGTTGGATCCCCGTTCTTGCAAAATATGATGCAACATGTATTTTTGATTCTTTGGCGTGGCAAACCCAAACGGAAACAAACTAAAACTAAGATGAAGTTGAGAAGGTTTTTTTTTTAAAAAAACCCCTTTATAAATTTGATGTTTATGTTTAAAACTAACAAACATTTTTAAAAAAAAAAAATATAGATATTTACCAAAGACCCCCACAGAACCAGGAGCAACACAAAATCAGCACTAGATTCCCGAGCAAACTCAGACGAATGACACAAATCGCTGGGAGCGCTGGGGGGTTTAAACTCAGGTAGCCGGTCGTTCCGCCCTTTTTGATACCTACTACCGTTCGGCGTAGTTTCCCCGAAAAATTAAATTTTTTGGGGGGGTATAACTTATTTTTTTGGGAATTTACACCCCAAAGTCCTGTGGAAGGACCAAAACTTAATTTTGCCCGGGCCCGGGATTGAAAATATCGCACTGTGGTGTTTGCAAACTATGCTATAGATCGAATATACATTTGCGCTTTTAAAGGGTTCAATGTTGATTTTTTTTTAATTCAAAAATTTTTATTGCCATCGTTGAGTTGGGGGTTGGTTGGGTAAAACCCCAGCTCATAAAATCAATCAGTCCATTATTAAAATCGTCATTCTAGTCTTTTTTTATTTTTTTAAATGTTCATTGTATTTTTAAGGACCATGGGGGAAATTTCCCAAAAAGAAAAAAAAACTGCAGCTGATGTGATAAAATGGGAATGGAAATCAAAATACCCTAATAAATCGTTAAAAGTGTGGCAGAAATTTTTTAATGTAGAAAAAAACCCCCGAGGAAGTTAGGGGTTTCCAACTATTAACCAAAGCTGGATATCAACGAAAAAAAGGCGGGTTGGTAGCAGTACTTTTCTCCCCAAAAATGGGAATATGACTTTCCAATGATTGTTTTTTCCAATTTATTTTCTGAAAAGGGTAGTGGCAAAAACTTGGGTTCAAAAAAAATTGGGCTAATAACCTCCCAAGTTTTTTTTTAACTCTCGCTGTCCCCATTTTAAACAACTGTGAACTGTTCCCCATTTGTATTTTTCCCCCAAGGTAAATTTCGGGGAGCATTTTATAGGGGGTGGTTCGCCTTGAAGTGCGGGGGGTGCAAACCCATCCGTTTAAATAATCTGAAAATTCTTAGATTTCCCCGAAACATTTCGTAAAATTTACTAGATGCTCCACAGACAGTCATGTTCTGTTTTCAAAAACCCGACTCACATTTATCCATAGCAGCATTAGATTACCTGAAGAAAAATTGGGTAGTTGTTTTGTCATTTTCCCCCCACTGCTCCCCGGCCCCAACCGTTTGATAGGTCAGTGATGGCCCCTTTAAAAAATATGTCAATCCAGTGTAACCCTGGTTTAACCAAAACCCTGGCAGAATTTTGTGACAACATTAGCCAAAACTGCACTACCCCCTAGCTGCTACGCCTAACAATATCATAGCTGGCGTCAAAGTTTCGGGATTTTTCCGTTCAATAAAAAATATCTTTCAGGATTCCGTTCTCAGCTGGTTATGCAACTAACCGTCCTCAACCTTCTGACATAATAGCTAGTGATGATGATCAACACGAGGGAAAATCCTTGGTTTTCCCATCTAAAGAAAAAACGATCATGCCATTGCTGGCCCAAATTACATCAACTCCTCAAATAACCACTGCTTCGGGAAATTTTGGGAAGCACCAGCGGCTACCAAAAAGGAAAAAACTCCACCTCCCCCCCTTTACAAATCAAACCATTACCCAAGGCCGAACAAAGAAAAAACCCCCGCCGAGGGTAAAAAAACGTGAGAGGGTTGTTTTAACAGATATTCCCCGGGGTGAAAGTTTCCCCTTTATGGGGAATCAAATAAATTTAAAAAAAAAAAACCCAGTGAAGCAAAAAAATTGCTAAAAAAAAAAAATGAAACCTTGGTGTTACGAATGTATAAAAAGATAAAGTCATCAACTAATATTAAAAAATATGTTTTCAAAAAGGCTATACTTCTACAGAAGGGGGAAGATAAAAATTGCCTTAGAAGATGAAGATGATGGCTGTTTTTTGTGGGCAAATTGCAAATGGTGCACCTGGAGAACAAATGGATACGATTTTTGCTTTTTGGGGGGACATTTTGAATGCGAGGATGACGGCTTATATTGCATATGCCCTAAACTGTAAAAACGATGACTAATTTCATTGTTTTTTTTTTCACTCGTTGATATTTCAACTCATTCGATGGCACAACATTATTGTTCGTTATTTCGTTAGAACTTTTAAATTTTTTTTTTTTTAATTTTTTTTTTAAAGGGTTTTTTTTAAAAAAATTTTTTTTTTTTTTTTTTTTTTTAAAAAAAATTTTTTAAAAAAAAAATTTTTTTTTTTACCCCAACCAAAGGGGGAAAAACCAACCCTTGGGTTGGTTTTTTCCCCTTTTTAATTTCCCTTTTAAAATTTTTTTTCAAAAATTTTTTTAAAAAAAATAAAAATTTTTAAAAAAAATTTTTTTTTCAAAAAAAAAAAAATTTTTTTTTTTTTCCCCCCCCCCCCCCTTTTTTTTTCCTTTTAAAAAAAATTTTTTTGTTTTATTAAAAATTTTTTTTTTAAATTTTTTAAAATTTTGGGGGGGAAAAAAAAAAACCCCCTTTTTGAACCCCCCCCCAAACCCCTTTTTTAAAAATTTTTTTTTGGGGCCCCCCCGGGGGGGTTTTCCCCAAAAAATTTTTGGGTTTTTAAAATTTTTAAAAAATTTTTTTTTAAAAAATTTGAATTTTTTAAAAAAATTTTTTTTGATTTTTGATTTTTTTCCCAAAAATTTTTTTTTTTAAAAAATTTTTTTAAAATTTTACCGTATTATTTTAAAAAAATTTTTTTTAAAATTAAATTAAATTTAAAACAAATTTTTTTAAAAAAAAAAATTTTTTTTTAAAAACCCTTTTAAAAGGGGGAAAAAAATTTTTTTCCAAAAAAAAAACCCAAAAAAAATTTAAAAAAAAAAAAAAAAATTTTTTTTTAAAAATTTTTAAAAATTTTTTTTTTTTTTAAAAAAAAAATTTTTTTTTTTTTAAAAAATTTTTTAAAAAATTTTAAAAAATTTTTTAAAAAAAGAAAATTTTTAAAAATTTTTTTTTTTTTTTTTTTTTTTTTTTTTGAAAAAAAAAAAGGGTTTGGGTTTTTTTTGTTTTTGGGGGAAAACCCCCATTTTTTTTTTTTTTAAAAAAATTTTGGGGGGGGGGTTTTTTTTAAAAAATTTTTTTTTTTTTAAAAAAAATTTTTTTTAAACCCATTACAGGTTTTTTAAAATTTTTTTTAAAAAAAATTTTTTCCCCCCTTTTTTTTTTTTTTTTAAATTTTTTTTTTTTAAAAAAAAAAAATTTTAAACCTTTTTAAAAAAAAAAATAAATTTTTTTTTCCCCTTTTTTTAAAAAAAAAAAATTTTTTTTAAATTTTTGGGAAAAAAAAGGGTTTTTTTCCCCCTTTTTTAAAGGGGGAAAAAAAAAATTTTTTTTTGGGGGGTTTTTTTAAAAAAAAACCTTTTTAAAAAAAAATTTTTTAAAAAAAAGGGGGTCCCTTTTTTTAAAAAATTTTTTTTTTTTTTTTTTAATTTTAAAAAAAATTTTTTTTTTAAATTTTTTTTTTGGGGGAAAAAAAAATTTTTTTTAAAAAACCCTTTTTTTTAAAAAAAAAAATTTTTTTTTTTTTTTTAAAAAAAAAATTTTTTTTTTTAAAAATTTTTTTTAAAAAAAATTTAAAAAAAATTTTTTTTTTTTTTGTTTGGGGGGGGGGTTTGGGGGTTTTTTAAAAAATTTTTTTGGGTTTTAAATTTTTTATTTTTTTCAATTTTTTTTTGTTTGGGGTTTTTCCCCCCAAAAAATAATTTTTTTTTCCCCAAAAATTTTAAAAAATTTTTAATTTCCTTTTTTTTCCCTTAAATTTTTTTTTTTAAAAAAAAAATTTTTTGGGAAAAAAAAAAAATTTAAATTTTTAAAAAAAAAATCATTAAAAAAGTTTTTTTAAAATTTTAAAAAAAATTTTTAAAAAATTTAAAAAAATTAAAAAAATTTTTTTTTGGTTTTTTTTTTTGGGTTTTGGGGTTTTTTTCCCCCCCCCCTTTTTTTTTTTTTTAAAAGGGGGAAAATTTTAAGTGAAAAATTTTTCCCTTTTTTTCCTTTTGGGGGGCCCAAAAAAATTTAAAAAAACCTTTAAAATTTTTTTTTTTAAAAAAAAAAAAAAGGGGGGGAAAAATTTTTAAATTTTTAAAATTTTTTTTTTTTTTTTTTTTTTTTTTTTTTTTTTTTTTTTAAAATTTCCCCTTTTTTTAAAAAAAAACCCCCCTTTTTTTAAAAAAAAGGGTTTTTTTTAAGTTAAAAAATTTTTTTTTTTTTTTTTTTTTTTCGGAAAAAAATTAAATTTTTGGGAAAAAAATTTAAAAATAAAAAACCCGGCCCAAAAAAAAAAAAAAAAGGTTTTTAAACCGGGGTTTTTTTTTTTGGGTTTAAAATTTTTTTTTTTAAAAAAATTTTAAAAAAAAAAAGGGGGGGAAAAAAGGGGGGAAAAAAAGGGAAAAAAAGAAAACAAAATTTTTTTTTAAAAAACCCCTTTTAAAAACCGGGTTTTTAAAAAAAAAAAAAAAAATTTTTTAAAAATTTTTTTGGGGGAAAAAAGGGGGTTTTTTTTTTTTTTTGGGGGGGGGAAAAATTTTTTTAAGGTTTAAAATTTAAAAAAAAATTTTTTTTTAGTTTCTAGTCACTTTTTTTTTTTTTAAAAACTATTCACCCTTTAAAATTATATTAATTTCAATGAAAATTAACGATGGGGACCATTGTTTCAAAGGGGGGCATATGTCGGATAATATAAATTCGGGAAAAACCTTTGCCCATATTTTGATAGCCCAGATATATGCCCCACTTCGTTGTTTATCATATTTGTTTCGTTAAAACATTATTGAACCTTGAGTTGTTTCAGAATGGATCAGGTTCAATGGTTAGATATCATATATAATGAGTGATGCCACGATGGGGGGGGTTATTTTCCCATATTCACGGGGACCGTTCATATTTAAGGGAAAGGGGCCGGAGTTGTAGAATGAAGTTTCATTTGAGCTCCCTTTTCGGAAAAGCTTTGTATAGATAGTTCTAGGTGTGAGTATAGTAATTGTTGTATATATTTATTATCCCCTTTAAAAGTTTGTTTGTTCTGTTGATTCTGTGTTCATAATTTGGTTATCACAAAAGTTATGCTGAGCTACCAACCCCCTCCAGAGACGGTTGTGACATGTGGTGGCGACAATCTCCCCATTTGTTATGACAATATATATAAATATATATATATATATATTTATACACAGGGTGGGGCACCCCATACGACACGGTCCCTGTAAACCAAACCATTAATTTTTTCGGGAATTTCTCCATTTCATTATATGTATATTGATTACGGCTGCAAAAGGAAACTATTTTGGAGTCTACAGGGTGGCTCAAAAAAGTGTGACATATCAAAGTTGTGTTTTTTTAAATGGAACACCCTGTATTTCGTTACACTTTTGAATAGGCCAGGAAAAAATAATATGATTTCATATAAGGTACTATGTACCAAGCATAAAAGAGGTTTTGGGCTATCGATTTCGATAAAACCCGTTTCTCAATATTATACAGAATGTTCAAAAATCATTGTCACTTTTTTATAATTTCGGACAACGATAACTTTGTTATTTCAAATAGAACACCCTGTATTTTTTTGATCTGAACAATATAAAATTCAATTATCTTTCATTTCATATTGGGGTTCCCTTTACCTAACCTAAATAGTTTTTCAGATATTGGCTTTTTCAAATAGTAGTTCTTATTTCAATGCATTCTTTAAAACTTTGAAATGACATTTATTTGATTTGCTCACAGAATTCTCATTGGCAGTTTTTATACTTCACTTCAGCGAAAATATTTACTGTTCACTAAAATGAAGTTATCATTTACATTCATATTCTGACAGTAGTTCATTAAACATACTATACAATTTGTTTTTATTATTCAACTGAAACAACAACAAAATATGAAACACAAATGTATTTAATTCAAAGTGGGTAGCCGAAATGACGACCATCCTGTTGAATACAAAGAGCCACTCTCTCTATGAAAGACTTCTCAACATTTAATAACATTTGAGGCGTCACTGTTCGAAAAGCAGCCCTTATTCCCTCCTTCATATTTTCCAGTGTGGTTGGAGGAGTGTCGTTATCCTCATTCTTCAAGTATCCCCATATGTAAAAATCGAGGCAAGTCAAATCTGGTGATCTCGCTGGCCAATTTTGTGGTCCTCCCCTACCAATCCATTTATTCGGAAAGCACATATTCAAAAACTGAATTGGAAATGTGCCGGAGCTCCATTCAATTGAAACCACATCCGTTGTCTGATATTTAGCGGCACATTCTCCAGAATCTCAGGCAGATCATCTCGTAAAAATTGTAAAAAATTTTGACCATTCAAGTTTCCATCAATAAAGTATGGTCCTATAACTTGTGTATCTATAATTCCTCTCCACACGTTAACAGACCATCTATTCTGGTGATCCAGAGTGCGGAAAAAATGAGGATTTACATCACTATAATAATGGAAGTTGTGTCTGTTCACTAAGCCATTGTTATGAAAAGTAGATTCATCAGAAAATAAAATGGAATCAAAAAAAATTTCATCCTCACTGAACTTGTCCAGAACCAATAGACAAAACTCGATTTGTCGATGGAAGTCTATTTCATATAATTCCTGGTGCATCTGAATACGGTACGGGTGAAATTTGTATTTTTTCATTACCCTACAAATGCTTATCCCTGTATCTTTTTCGATCTTACGTTGACTCGTATGAGGGTTTTCTATGATTGATCCCATAATAAGAAATTCATTTTCTTCATTTCCAATGATAGGTTTTGGTCTATTTGCCTTTTCATAAGCTATACTTCCAGTCCTACGAAATTGATTTAGCAATCGTTTGAAAAGCAACATGTTTGGATGATTCCGGTCTGGATATTTTTGAGCATACATCCTCGACGCCAGAAGGCAATTCTCTAAACACTCACCAATCGCTAAAATCATATCTATCAGCTCTTGAATAGGATAAGTTTTCATTTTCGACGCTAATAATTCAGTGATTGTTTTGAATAACGTAAAACACAATAACTGTTAATAAGAATTCTTTCAACAAGTTGGATAAATGTCGTTTCAAAGCTATCTTGATTCAAAGAATGCATTGAAATAAGAAATACTATTTGAAAAAGCCAATATCTGAAAATATCCAATATGAAATGAATGAATTTTATATTGTTCAGACCAAAAAAATACAGCGTGTTCTATTTAAATAACAAAGTTATCTTTGTCCGAAATTATAAAAAAGTTACAATGATTTTTGAACATTCTGTATAATATTGAGAAACGGGTTTTATTGAAATCAATAGCCCAAAACCTCTTTCATGCTTGGTCAGAATTCGAAGGGATGATTTCTATACATTTCGATCTAATTTAGTTTCCAATTGTACATAGCATTTTCATAAAAAAATCAATAACTCGAGAACTGTTATAGTTAGGTACACAGTACTTTATATGAAATAATATTATTTTTTCCCGACCTATTCAAAAGTGTAACGAAATACAGGGTGTTCCATTTAAAAAAACACAATTTTGATATGTCACACTTTTTGAGCCACCTGTAGACTCCAAAATAATTTCCTTTGCAGCCTTAATCAATATACATATAATGAAATGGAGAAATTCCGAAAAATTAATGGTTTGGTTTACAGGACCGTGTCGTAGGGGGTGCCCACCCTGTATATATATAAAGGGTGCGTCGGAATAAGACCGACAAACTCGGACTACAGATTCCTCACCTCATTTCGAGGGGAAAAGTTTCTATCAAGGTATGTCCTAAAATGCATCCCCTCTGAAGTACGAAAAAAATTAGGATATAATTTGTTTTCTCCAAAATTCCTGAAGGAAAAAATTTTAAACTTGGTATACTGATCAAGGTTTATCAACGTGCTAATTTGAAGTTATAATTTTTTATTTTCGTAAACCAGTGGCGTAGTTACGATGGTATGTCGTCATATGTTCCTTTATATGTTCTTGGGGCAAGTGAATGGACAAATGAGCGTTTGACATCAGTTTGGCTCATCGATACTCAACCTAAAAACCATAACATTCCATGTGCCTAAAAGTGGAGGTTTCTGAGATAATTGAGAAAAACTGAAGAAATGTCCTTAGTAGAGACATAATTTCCTATGTGCAATAATCGCATAGTGCTAATTTCTTACAACATATCGAAATATGTGTCAACCTACTGAACATTTTTTAATGTTGGGAGAATCGGAAACATCGTACGGATGAGACAGAATGAGACCGATAACTCAATTTGATGGAATCGATGTCGCGGATTCACTGATATGTATGTATGTTTATTGACATATATGGTACAGTTACAAGTTAAAATTTAAAGCATTTCAATAAACACATATAAGCCACAGAAACTATCTGGGCGACAGTTTGTACGTGGTGAGGTGATTAAAAATAAATAATTAAAATGTATAAAATAAAATTTAGTACTTAAACCTAAACTTATCTAACGAATATCCATCGAAAAAATTCAGTAGATGATTCAACATGTAACAAAAAATTAAAAAGTGATTTCACTTAAACCTAAGCTTATTTAACGAATATCCATACTTTCTTGCATATGATTGTTTTGACAGATCAACTCACAAACAAACCCAACCTCAAATTCATAATACTCCACTTCGATAAGAGTTAAGGTCTGAAATAATTTTTGCGAAAAACTGAAGATGAGTACTCTTAATTTGTTGAAGTTTATGTTGGAGTATCATTATCAAAGCCATTATCTAGGAAAATATTATCCAATCAATATGTTTTTGATGAAGAAAAACAATTATTGTGTATTAATATCTATTAAATGATAGAAACGGTTTGGTGGGTACAACTACATAGACACAAACAAGGCATAAAAGCAGATGTTCAAATAGACCACTATTTTGTTCAATACACAATTGGCATCTCCGTATAATCGACTGTCGCACACTTTAGAATATTCCTGGTGTATCCTGTATTAACGTACATGCTGCTAAAATTCTTGCCGTAAAATCTTCCACAGTGTCTACAGGTGTTTCATACACTAGGGATATAAGGTTTCCCTACGAAAAAAAGTCTAGTGAAGTTAAATCTGGAGAACGTGCAGGCCAATGTATGGGACCACGTCTACCTATCCACCGATCATGGAATGATTGATCAAGAAACCGACGAACGATTCGTTCGAAATGGGCCGGTGCTCCGTCATATTGATACCACATTCTTTGACGAACCAATAGAGGTACGTCTTCAAGTAGCCCAGGTTAAACATGTTCAACAAACACTTGGTAGTTCTGCCCATTCAAACGAGGAGGAAGAAGGTATGGTCCAACGGTACGATTTTCGATAATTCCTACCCAACTATTCACTGAAAACTTTTGTTGGTAGATCTTCCGAAACATTCCATAAATGGCTGTTCCTACTATTGAAATATCCATCTCTTATGAAACATGCCTCATCCGTGAGTAGAACATATCTAGGAAAGTCGTTTGCTCCTTCATACATCCTCAAAAACCATTCACAAAAAAATCAACGAGGGCCATAATCACCAGCATCTAGGGCCATCACCTTCTGAATGCGAAATGGATAAAATAGTTGTTCACGTGTTTCTCGACTTACTGTTGACTGTGACATTTGTAACCTATACGAAATAGTGTTGGTAGAAGGATCTGCCGTTAATCGTTCAAGAATTTGTTTTCTGTAACATTATCTCTTCTTGTTCTATTCGCAACACAATGGTATTTACTGAATTTGTAGGACCCCGTTTCCTTCAATCGTCGATCCACAGCTATAAAAGTGGTGAAATGTGGATGATGTCTGTTTGGATATCTATGTTGATATAATTTAGCAGCGACTCTGGCATTTACCCCTGTTTTGCCATAAACGAAATGCATAATCCATTTTGAAACGATGTCCACTGACTGAAATGATGACAGATGACTTGACAATAGTACAAACTGTTTTGAGTTACTGTCAATTATGTCTAATGTAAGTATCGATATATCAATATGTTTCTACCGGGAACAATGAAGAAAAGCTACGTTTCTTTTTAGTTTTAAATTTCGTTTATGTTTTATGCGTTGATCAGTGGTGATCTGAACAGCCTACCACAAACTAGCATGAAAGGCTCGACTTTGCAACTAGTTATCACGAATTCAATCAGAAATAGCTTTGATAATGATACTCCAACAAGAACTTCAACAAATTGGCAGTTTTTCGCAAAAATAATTTCAGACCTTGACTCTTATCTAAGTGGAGTAATATAAATTTGAACTGGGTGTGTTTGTCAGTTGATCTGTCAAAACAATCATATGCAAGAAAGTATGGTAACATATCATATTATTAAAACTCTATCGCAATTTTCAACGGAATATTATAATTGTCACCAGTATATGTATAAATCTATTTTTTGTTGTTGCTATGTTCATAACTATGTTTTTTTCGTTGGTTGCATGGAAGAACGGCTGTAGCCGAATGTCGCCAACACTTTAAAAAAGTTGTTATTCACTTCTATTTTTAAACGAATAAAGACGATATTATTATTATTATTATTATTATATCAGTGAATCCGCGACATCGATTCGATCAAATAATATGATGAATGAAAAAGTGGAGTTATCGGTCTCATTCTGACTCACTGAACATTGAAAAAATGTTCAGGAGGTTGACACATATTCCGATATGTTGTGAGAAATTAGCATTATGCGATTATTGCACATGGAAAATCATGTCTCTACTAAGGACATATCTTCAGTTTTTTTCAATTATCTCAAAAACCTCCACTTTTAGGCACATGGAATATTATGACTTTTGGGTTGAGTATCGATGAGCCGAACTGATGTCAAACGCTCATTTGTCCATTCACTTGTCCCAAGAAAATATGATGGAACATATAACCACATTCCATCGTAACTATGCCACTAGTTTACGAAAATAATAAAAATCTTCAAATTAGCACGTTGATAAATCTTGATTAGTGTACCAAGTTTGAAAAAATTTCCTTCAGGAACCTCAGAGAAAACAAATTAAATCTAATTTTTTTTCGTACTTTCGACACCCTGTATCTCAGAGGGGATGCATTTTAGGACATACCTTGATGGTAACTTTTCACCTCGAAATGAGGTCAGGAATCTGTAGTCGGAGTTTGTCGGTCTTATTTTGACTCACCCTGTATATACAGGTTGTTCCTCAATAACATGCTAATATTAAAGGAGGTTTTTCTTGTGTCCATTTTGAGAAAAAACTTCACATGAACATATGTCCTAAAGGTCTTTTGAACCACAAGGTGCTAAAGTTTTAAGATTTTTTTTTTATAACTTCGATATGACCCAAGAGATTTTTGTGAAACGTAGAACGCATCTTCTATGCATCAAAAGGCATTTTCTGCTATACAACATGATTTTTCATTCTTGCCAGTGGTATTCGTGCGGGATTTGCACTGAATCATTTCAAAGAGAAAAGTGATATGCTTTTTCTTAAAGTAAATAAAGTAAAAACTATTTCTGAAATCCTAATTTCATTCTGAGCAAATCTGGTCTTATGATTTTTGTTCGTTTGACGTACGGTTTTTGCATGAAAAAATCAAATTCATTCATTTGCATGTTGTTATGAAATTGGGTATTATCAAGGATTAAAGACGTATCTAGTAGGTAAACAGATTTTGTTTTGTAAACATAAACAGTTTTGTCACGTATTTAAGTCATCAAAATTAACAATATTATTGAAAAATCATGGTCCATTCTATGAATTCTGAGTTTGCAGATACGCATTACATGTATGGGCTTGCTGATGGTAACGCACTGGAAGCCAGGCGGTTGTATGCACACCGCTTTCCAAATAGAAATATTTCTGAAGCACGAACATTTTCAAACATTCACAAAAAGTTGTGCGAAAAGCAAAGAGGGAAGTTTCGAACCAGACAATCATCTAAAAGGAGTACAACGTAAATTGAGGTAGCAGTTTTGAATTAAATTGAGGAGGTACACGAAAAATTGGGAATAATTTGAATATCTCGCATGTTTTTGTTTGGAAAATTATCCATGACTTTTTATTATACCCCTTCCATATCCATCGGGTTCAGGCGCTACTCCCTCGCGACTTCCTATTACGGATGACCTTTCTTCAAAAAGTGTATGAAAATCCATTATTTGATACTGAAATTTTATTCACCGATGAAGCCACTTTTTCCAGAAACGCCATTCAAAACTTCCACAATAATCATTTTTGGGCTGAAGAAAACCCACATGCAATCTTGGAATCACGTCACCAGGGGCAGTTTTCCGTGTGGGCTGGAATATGCGGTGATTATTCAATTGAACCCAATTTTCCGCATGCGAGGTTGAATAGGCAAAATTACCGGCAGTTTCTCGAAGAAGAATTACAACTTTGATGGAAGATGTTTCCATTTCAGTTAGAAATTGACTGTGGTTATGCACTTCAGTGTACTGGTGCGCGAATAGTCAAACCGAAACTACGATCATCGCTGGATAGGTTGCGGAGGACCACAGGCAAGGCCACCTTGGTCCCCGGACCTAAATAATTTAGATTATTTTATGTGGGATCATCTCAAAATATTGGTTTACAGCACACTAATTCATACTGAAGAGCAGTTGAGAAATCGCATCATAGTTTTTGCGAAATTATTAGAAACAGTCCCTGCATTTTCCAAAGAGTACGTGAGTCCATGAGAAAAAGAGCAGAGGCATGTATATTTGCAGGAGGTTCACATTTTGAACATCTGATTTAATTTTTTTCTTTGTGCGTTCAGGGCAATTTTATGTTAGCCTTCCAAAATGTATTTAGATTATTGTTTGAAGCTTGTTTTTTGTAAAGGAATACTCATTCTTTACACTGTTTTGGAATTATAACCACGTTCAAGAAACAATTCAAGAAAAACAGCAAAAAACTGAGAAATTTTAATCTACATTAAAAAGATTTGTTGAAAACGGGAACGGATACAGTTCAAGAAACGTCAAGAGTATATAGAGAAATATCTTTAAATTCCATGATTTTTTTAATAAAAAAATTAGAATACGACAAGTAACTGACTAATTAAATATTTTTCAATTCGTGAAAAATAATTTGGTGCACGCAGTAACTTATCGAGGCAAAATAATTCATTTGCCCTACACTTGTATAGATTCCCTGATCCATTAAATTTTGTTTTCAGATTGTGAAATGTTATAATCCCAAACAAGGCCGAGAATGGGTATTTAGATTACTTTAATTTTATAATTTTACCATTTAAAAATTATTTCCTTAAATAAATTTTTGTTTAAAGTTACATGAACTGTTTTTTATGCGAAAACCGTACGTCAAACGGAAACAAATCAGGAGATCTGATTGCTCAGAAAAATATCAGAATTTCAAAAATAATTTTAACTTCAAGAAAAAACAGTGGCGTATCACTTTTCTCTTTAAAACGATTCGATGCAAATCCCGCATGAACGCCACTGGAAAAAATACAAAATTATGTTGTACAGCAGAAAACGCATTTTGATGCATAGGAGATGCGTACTACCTTTCACAAAAATATCTGGGGTCATACCAAAGTTATCAAAAAAAAAGATTTTTTTCTTAAAATATTAGCACCCTGTAGTTCAAAACTTAAGACCTTTCGGACATACGTTAATATGAAGATTCTTCCCAAAATGGACCCAAGAATAACCTCCTTAAATATAAGCATGTTATTAAGAAAAAGCATGTTATTAAGAAACACCCTGTATCCAGTGTGTCTCACTGCTCATGGAAACACCCCGTATCTTCCGAAATTATTGGAGTGGAATTCTGTTAATTTCACGATTGTTAGAAATACCGAGGATGAGTCTCAATCTCTTCTGAGGTTAACCTGAGTGACCTCCACTGCGCGCCAGGGGCGATGGATATACCAATTTTTACGAAAAATAATATTAGGGCGCAAGATAGGCTCAAAATTCTTACGGCTTTGGAATCAGGACATCAACAATCCTTATTATCGCAGAAAAAATTTCAGTTCTGACAAATCCGAATTTGTCTCACTTCTCATGGAAACAACCCCGTATCTTCCGTAATTATTGGAGTGGAATTCTGTTATTTCCACGATCGTTAGATATACCGAGGATATATCTAACCTGATATTAATATTTTATACTTGTCTATGTGGGATTATGTAAAAAACGAGTGTTTCAGCTCAACCGGATGTCGGCAAAGAATGACAGAATGGCATGCGAACGAAGCAAGTTAAATAAAAGCTTGTAAACAGCGTGGGCTGTTCTACTGAGCTGTCTTAAACTGTTGACCGCTAACTATCTGTAAAACAAGAATACACGTAAAAAGCACTCCCAACTTTTTTACATTTAAATACGTGATATTGATTATTTGTTACTTTCTAGGAAGAAGTGTTCTAAGTTTTTTTACTCATGGGACACCGTATAATATTACCTGCGAGTGGAAATGAAATAGTCAGAACAATACTTTCAAAATTTCGCCAATAAATTCGACAACATTACTAGGTTTCATGTGGGAGTCAGAACACCAAGAATTTGAATATACAATATACGCAGTGGTGCCACATATATATCGATTATTGTGGGTGCCAGTAAATGCAACATATATGTATATATATATATATATATATATATATATATATATATATATATATATATATATATATATATATATATATATAAATTCCAGCCACTATATCCTACTAATATTATAAACGCGAAAGTTTGTAAGTATGTTTGTAACTCTTTCACGTAAAAACTACTGGATGGATTTTGATGAAACTTTACAATAATATAGCTTATACATCAGAATAACACAATAGCTACAATTTATAAAGATATTGTGTGAGTTGTCCAAAATATGACGATAAGTGTCAAGTGAGTAGAAAAAAATCTACCATCTGCGAGCTATTCTGGCGACATGAAAAGGCCGATTTTGAGGTACTACGAAGGTCCAGGGCACTATAGTATATATATATATATATATATATATATAAATATATCCTATCCTACTTCCTACTAATATTATGAACGTGAAAGTTTGTAAGTATGTTTGTTACTCTTTCACGTAAAATCTACTGGATGGATTTTAATGAAACTTTACAATAATATAGCTTATACATCAGAATCCTACTAATATTATAAACGCGAAAGTTTGTAAGTATGTTTGTTACTCTTTCACGTAAAAACTACTGGATGGATTTTAATGAAACTTTCCAATAATATAGCTCATACATCAGAATAACACATAGGCTACAATTTATAAAGATATTGTGTGAGTTGTCCAAAATATGACGATAAGTGTCAAGTAAATAGGAAAAAATATACCATCCGCGAGCTATTCTGGCGACGATGACAAACCGAGTGCGCGATACTACGGTATATAAATATATGTATATATATATATAGATATATATTTATATATATATATATATATCTATATATAGATATAAATATATATATATAGATATATATAGATATAATATATATATATATATATATATATATATATATATATATACATAAATATACTTGAAATGGGAGCTCACCTTCTATTGGTTGCACTTGGTTATGAAGAAATGTGGTTTTATTGTCCCATACTCTATTCCCGTCATCATAGCGAGATGAAATACAAACAGGAAAAGGGGCTGATGGGATAACGCGAAAAGCAAAAACGGGATAGCGGGATAACAGAATACCGCGATAATGGGTCAACGGGATAACGCGATAACGGGATAATGGGATTATGGGATAATGGGATAACAGGATAACGGAAAACGGGATAACGGAATACGGGAAAATGGGATACCAGGATAACGGGATAACGGGAAACGGAATGACGGAAACGGGATAATGGGTGAAATGGATAACAAGGAATGATATAACGGGAAACAGGATAAAGGGAAGCTGCCAAAGCCACAGGCATAAGCTAGATAGAAGGAGACAAAGTGAAACATAACAAAAAATATAAATTCCACGCGGACGAAGTCGGGGGTATCAGCTAGTTGAAAATAAAAACAAACATTACTGACCATCAAATATCCAAAGAAATTCATTAGAGCCTTTATTACTAAACAATTGTTTCTTGACCATTCCTATGAAATCGTGGAAGAGTATTTGTGAGAACTTTCTCATGAAGATATTTCATATTATGTGCTCATAAAGAAAACCCCATTGATATTGGTCGAGGAATCGTAAAGCAATTAAGAGTTACGTTAAAACAAAATTAATTCTCTCAACTGGTTGAATTACAGTTTGAATTACATTCAATGGATTATTGATAATGCGTAAAGGCAGTACAGGATATTCCATGAAAAATTGTATGTCGCGAAATGAAAGGAGATAACATTATTTACTACCATTTTAAGAACAGTTCATATCTTTGATTTAGTACTTTCATCGCTCTCTTCGGAATATTCTACTCGTGTAGGAATGACTAAGCGAATAATTCATCTCGTCTGAAATTTGTAGGAATTGTTTGCAAATAACTATCTAATTACCTACAACTTTTACGTCAAATTGTGTTTCTTGCTATGCTTTCACAGGTTAAGTAATATTGTTGCATCTACCCACATTTAACAAAAAACTATATCCTCCGAACTCATCACTTTACTGTAGGAAAACTGTTTTGAAAGTCATGGCCACCCATGGTTGATATTTTCAATATACCTATTTTATGCAATCAATTATTGGGGTTAATCAACGTTATTTTGCATAATTTGAAATGAGATAAGATCAAATAGAATTTTGGGATGAGAAACGTGAGTATCCACAGTTTGAGTTGGGATGGAGTATTTCCGCAGTCCGTTTCAAACTATATGGTCTCGCTACGCCAACTGATGGTTTGGGATAATTTGCAACATTGATACTGAAAGTGTAAAATGTTCTCGAAATTGTGTTTTAAATGGATATGCCCAATTATAATTGATATCGATTAACCTTATCTCAAAAAACGAATGGGAATACACGAAAAAAAGGTTTGTTAAATCAACCAAATTCATTTGCTCACTCTTATTGGCTTGACCTAACCAAATAAAATTCATGCCAAAACACAGGTGTATTCGATTGATGGAATCATTATATTGCGGTGATAAAATGGATTTCTCAATGCAATGCAATTGATCAATTATTGCCTCCTGGTTATTATTGATTATTGAATATTGATTACTATTTGATGTAAAGATGTACATGTAATTTATTTGGCAAAACGCAGTGTTCTGATGAACATAACTATCTCCTATACCTACTATGGAGTTACGTTTGGAAGAAACATAATTTGACGCCATTTTGAATACTGCTGTTTACAAACTCGACTCCTAACGACCTGAAAAGCATTTTAAACGATATTTTAACAAGATTGTGATTTTATGACGACTATTCGAAATATTTTGATAAAGTGATATAAATTTTACTTATGCCATATTTCTGTTGAAAAAAATTATTTCATCGTGAAATTTTGTTCACACCTATTTGAAAGCATCACAAATCCAGTGGCGTCGTCAAATATTATAAAAAAATCAATAGTATGTTTTTTGGATTTTTGACCTTAAAAAAAATTCGAAGTAGGCCGTGAAATTTTTTATTTCGAATTTATGGCATCCAACTAGAACTATTGATGCTCTATCTACTGAAAAAAAAAACTTTAGATTCGGATAAGAAATAACAGTTTTAGAGAGCAAACATCCACCTGATTCAGCAATTCATATTTTTCCAAGAAAACAACAACTCGTCCTCTGCAGCGAAAAACCCATACTTGGACACCAGTGGAAGTTCGAAATCGTCATGCATGCACACACGCTAATGGATACCTCTCAAACGTTAGAAAAACATGCATTCAATACAGAATAGACCTCAACTATATGAAAATAGCCAAGCATACACCCAATCTGAAAACCACGAAAAGGTCAAAATTTAATTTAAACCAAATACATCACACTTTTCAAACATTCCAACACCTTCCGCAGCGAAAATCCACGTGAAACTATAAAATATCCAAAAGACCACTAAACTATTGAAGAAATCCACGAATACAATAAGACAAAATTCAACCCATAACATATTTCTGGGAAAAAAATTAGTAATTGTAGTCTGCAATAGAAAATCAACTCTCAGTCTATGTGAAATAAAATACAAGGTAATCGTTCCAACACTGAATAAAGAACGTAATATTTCCAACACAAAACATTATTCTATAACACTGGGAAATTGATACATTTTTATACAAAATTTCTTAGCCCCCGAAAAAACCATATTCAATTTAATAATAATCCAAACGCTCATGTATTCAACCAACGAAAATGCACAGAAATTATCATATCCAAACGAATTCCTTCATTTTCATTCGAAATATAGGTACCTACTTTTTAAATAATATTCAACAACCAACACTGAAAATGAACAAAACTCGGAACTTGAACTATTCATTCAATCCATGAACAATTACTGAAATTATCATTTCCTATGTACTCCGAATTTGAATCGATCACGGTAATCCAAGGTTTTGAAACAAAAGAAATTGAAATATACCGTGAGTTAAAAAATCGAAGTGGGAAAATCTGGAAATACCCGCGATACACAATTCTTCCGGTATAAAATCTGCTGAGAGCTGATAGTTATTCTTGGCGTTGAGGTATTTTACAGCGTTGCCGTAGTGAGTTCAAAGACGATATTTTCAGACTTATCAAACTTGATATTTTTTATTGGGATTCCCAAATTTTAATGGAAATCTCAGACGTTTTTTAACTGATTTTCCCATTTTTTTTAGATTGTTGGAAATTTTTTTGTTTTTTTCCGTTGTCCCATACATTTCACTTTTGCCACATCAATCATATTTATTTTTCATTTTCCCAGTTGCCAACACAACCAACATGTTCTTTTGTCCAACCCCAACACAAAACACGTTAAGTTGTCCAACACAACCAACAACCGCAAGGTGTCCAACACCAAACCCAAAACACGCAAGTTGCCCAACACAACACAACAAATATAGCCCCACATAAATTAAACACCACCACCCCAAACCTCAACTGCTATCTATATAATCGTCACGTCATCAATTGTTCTTAACACCACCAGGTGTCGTTCTGTTTCCCCCTCTACCGATTCGTTTCAGAAAAAATATTGTATAGCTACTTTTACTGTTGATTCATTCTTTTTCCAACCCGGAAAGACAAGACGTGTTCTCTAGAAGCCACTTTTTTCCCAAACCTTTCAGAGGTTCCCCAAATACTTTAAAGGTGAGGTTTTTTCAACTGATAGCGTCCAGTCTTCAGGTTTTTTTTTTTAGCCGATCACGGACACTTTCGTTCAGTCTTCCGCCTACCCTGTTCTTGGAACTAAGTCTTTGCACTTCTGACATCATTCATGATCCGTCTTCATAGAGGTCGACGTGTTTTCGGTGCTCGTCCAGCAAACTCAAGGTGAGCTTTTTTTAGACTTGTCATTTTAAACGATCCGGTGATATTCTTTTCAGTCTTCCTTCCAACCAAATTGTTTTTCATAACTCAAGTCTTTACCTGTCTGATTTTCGTCATTCATCATCCAGTCTTCGGGAGGTCACGTGTTTTGTTGCCCTCCAGCAAACTCATTTTTTTTTCTTGGAAAAGTTAGCGATTCACATATTTTTTTAGGGAAAAATTACTTGACTAATTACCTCTTTTTGGGCGGTGTTCAAAAAGAATTTTTGTGATGTCCTGACATTTATCAATTTAAAGGTTGAAAAACCCCCAAATATAATGAAAAATCCACCCCAACGGGTTAAAACAAAAAAGCTTATGACATTAATTAGCTCTGGGAAGCAACAACTTTGGGTGAAAAACAACAGCTGCAGGCAACCCTAAGGTGTTAAAACTCTCGAAATCAAATCAAATAGAGCAGAAAAAGGGCAGGACTCAGAAATTGAATATAGTGCTCGGGTTCAGGGAATGACAGAATAGCTTTGACCCGTATCAGAACACGAACAACCCCAATCTTTCCATAAAGACACAAACATTTCTTTTCCGATTGTAAATCTTTTCAAAGACGTTTCAAAGTTTCTTTTGATTCAATAAAGGTAAATTTTGTATTCTGGGGGCAAGATGCAAAGGCTGATATGGTAAAACGGAGTATAAATATTTTACAACATCCACTCTCCTATTTCATAACACTGCTTGGATTTATGGTTTGATAAAAGTGATGAAACCCCATAAATGATTGAACTTGAAAATTCTGGGGAAAAAAGAAAGGGTGGGATTTTCAAAAAATTATTAACTTGGGGAAAAATTTTAAATTCTCTCCAAATCGAATCATCATTATCGAGTTGCCACCTAAAATTAATTTAAAAAAAGCCCAAACGTAATGAATGATGATGTAGCCTGCTTTGTTGGGAATTTATCAGCCTTGTATCAACATCAAAAGAATTTTAAATCGAGGAAATCATCATATCCCCATTATTCCGAAGTTTTAAAACTCAAAGGAACAGTTCCCTATGACCAAAATCAAATTCCAAATTTTAAAAACAAAATAACATTTCGGTTAACGAATACTTGAAAAAATCGGGGAAAATTTTTCCTCCTTCCTTCCTTCTTAACATCACAAAAGAGACAAACATGTGAACCTTCTCCCCATTCAAAACCAATATTCTGATGATAAACCGATTCGTTATCATTATTGTGGATCAAAGATCTATCCAGGCTCTTTCCAAACAACTTAGTAAAAATGAAGGAAAAAATTAATTTCACATTATTTTGGATCTGAGGATAAATTCCAAAATCATTGAATTATATAAAAATTAACGACTGTAAAATTAAAATGCCAACCGGTGAAAAAACGATTCTCAAATTTAAAGACTATAAATTCAAAGAAAGGTACCTTTCATTGTATATGTCGACACGAATATTCAACCAAAATTCAAGAAGGGCAAAATATTAACGCATACCCCGGCTACTATCTTAAATGTTCTCACGACAGCACCCTTTCACCGTTCGTATAGAGGGAGAACTCCATGGAATGGTTCGCAAAAACCAATTTTTTGGGAAATTAACAGAAGAAATTGAAACTATTCACAATTGTGCCTATAATTTGAAAAGATTTGGAACAGGAAAATGCATTCCAACAAGCAACCATGTCACATCTGTGAAAAGCCGTTTTCTAGGCGATAAAAAAAAGTTAGAGACCATTTTCATCTTTTCAACAATAATAAAACAAATTTCGCGGGCTGTTTCACGAATCCGCAATATTAATCTAAAGATAGCAAAATGATCCCTGTAGTGTTTCATAATCCAGGGCTATGATAGTCATTTTATTATTGAAAAAAAAAGCTACCACAATCGAAGGAAAAAAATTTAGTTGTTTTCCAAAAAACGAAAGAAAAATATATTCATTTACTAAACACATCGAGGATCAAACTTTTAATTTACGATTCATTGATTCTTTCCGTTTTCTAAATTCCTCTAGAAAAAAACAGCATCCATCTATCAGATTTTCCAAATCCGGGCACAATTTCAGAGGTCTCTAATGAAAAATTGATTTGCTGACGAAAAGGTGTGACCCTACGATTATTTTGACCTTTGATAAATTGATGAAACGACTTCCTTTTATAACATTTTTTTTATACTCTTACCAAAACCATGCACGAAAACCCTAAGAAAGGCTCCAAAATATATGGGTTGCTTTCAAATGGTCGATTTAGGGGAATACGTTGACACATACTTGAAAACGGACGTATTCTCTAGCTGATGTTTTTGAACAATTTCGCGATAGTAGCCATAAAATTTGGTCTTGATCCCACGAATTTACCATTGGTTATACTTGGCAATGTATATCAACTCAACAGGAGCTAGAACTTCTTTCCATTCCATAGTTTTTTTATCGGAAATGTTTGGGGTTACCCCAAAAATTTAAAAGAGATGCCCAAATAATCGATATCTCCCAGACTCAATATCCGAAACCGTGAAATATCCATGTATTTCGATATAAATAATCAATACGGTTGGGCGATGTCTCAACCTTTTCCCTTATGGAGGTTTCGAGTGGTCGTTTCCCAACATCGATGGTACCCCCTTTCCCTGATAAACCCAACAAAGGATATATTCTAGAAGTCGATTTGGAATACCCTGAAGGAAAAACAAGAGAACACAAAGATATTCCTTTCTGTCCTGGCATATAAATCCCAAAACAGGGAAAAACCATCATCGTCCCGTCTGAACCCACCAAACTTGGCAACCCTCTAACATAAAGAAAATATATCATTCATTACGTTAACCTAAAACGGTTTGCTAACGGTCTTATTCTAAAAAAATCCAGAGAGTGTTGAGTTTGAACAATCGGCATGGTTTAAAACCATATGTTGATCACAATACGGAATTGAGGAAAAAGCTAAAAAAATTCGAAAAAAATATTTTTAAGCTGATGAATAATGCTGTTTAGCAAAACCGGAAAATATTAGGAAATATTCTAATGTGAAACTTATTACAAAATGGGAGGGTAGATATAAGGGCTGAATCATATATTTCCAAACCAGAATTCAAGTCAGTCACTATATTAATGAAAATCTCACGGCAATAGGGGTTAAATAAGACTGAAATGTTTTTCCCAACAAACCCATATATGTAGGCTTTAGTATCCTTGAAATACCCAAAACTAAAATTTATATTTCACCATGATTATATGCAGAAAAGATTGGGAAAAGAATTGTTCTGTAACATACACCGATATCGATTCACTGGTTATGAATACAATGCCCCGATTTTCAAAAAAATTCCGTGAGGATTGTCATTACATTTTCGATACCAGCGATTATCCTGAGAACAATAGGTTTAACATACCTTTGGTTAACAAAAAAAGTTCTAGGGATAATGAAGGATGAAAATAACGGCAATCTTATGACCGATTTCATTGGACTGAGATCAAAATTATATGCAACTAAGGTTTTTACACCTTTAGACAAAATTAAAAAACTTGAAGACAATTTGGAAAAAGATGGGTATGAAGAAGATGGAATTCTTCAAATTCTGTCAAATTATAGAACCACAAAGAAAGCGAAGGGTGTGAAAAAAGCCGTTGTAGATAATATGAATAAATTCGAAGACTTTGAGGAATGCTTGGAAAATTCAACCAAAAAATACGTTCATCAACGATTGATCAGAAGCGAAAAACACCAGGTGTTTTCCATGGAACAAGAAGAAATCGCTTTGAGTGGAGAGGACGACAAGAGATTCTTATGTCCTGGATCGCACCTGACGTTACCTTGGGGACATTACTCCATCCATGATCAGTCGTTGATGGATATTGATTGATTTCGCTGAGGGTTGCAGCATTGTAGGAGCAGAGTTCAAGAACACCTTATATTCTCGGATTTTATGACTATATATTATTATTCACTATTACTATATATTATTATATATTTTCATATTTCAATAAAATATGTATACAAAAAAATGTTTCATTTCTATGTGAGTATAGTCGTTTTCAACGTTTTTTGACGCATGTTAGTCGTTTTTCGATGCTTGCAGAGAAACTCACCCTTTATATAATATGATGAATCATTATGTTAGCAGAGTTCGGTTTGGTTGGGTTGATTAAAATATATATATATATATATATATATATATATATATATATATATATATATATATATATATATATATATATATATATATATATATATATATATATATATATATATATATATATATCATTTGAATGCTTGCAGAAGGAACTAATACTCATATAATAACAATGTTAGCAGAGTTTGGTTAGGTTGGGTTAATTTAAAAAAAATATGCGTCACTTGAATGTTTGCAAAAGGGAAAAATACTCTATAAAAATGTAAGCAGAGTTTGGTTGGTTGGGTTGATAAAAACATCAAACTCACTTAGATTTACAACGTCCATCAAAACAGCCGTAATCAAGAACCCCCATCCAAATTCACATCTGGACTTCACAAACAACATACAAAATCTTTATTCATACATGAACAAATATGAAAAATCCCCAGACCCCAGGGAAAACTTAATCCACCTCAGGGAAAACCATCAGGTTAACCATAAAATTCAGGAAAACTAGGAAAAACTAGGAAATACTGAATTCTCATGGAAAAATCCCCAGATCTGGGGAAAAGTGAAATCCCCCATGAGAAAACCATCAGGTTAACCCTAAAATCCACCTGAAACGACTATTCTAAACACACCTACGTGAAAATTCCCCAGATCTGGAGAAAAATCACTTGAGTTGACTCTAAAAAATTCAGAAAATCTAGGGAAAATCCCTAAATCTAGGAAAATCATTTTTTTGAATAGTAGAAATCCATCAGCTTGACCCTTGAAATCACCCTGAACGACTAACCTAAACACAACCTACATGAAAAATCCCCAGATCTGGAGAAAAAATCAATCATCCATGGAAAATCCATCAGGTTAAACCTTAAAATTAGAAAATCTAGGGAAAACTGAGTGAAATACATGAATCTTCATGAAAAATCCCAGATCTAGGAAAAGTCCAACCTCCATGTGGAATAAGGTAAAAGTCATATTAAAGGTGAAATCCATCAGGTTGACACTAAAATACAGTAGATCTAGGAAAACGGGTAATATAGGCCTCGAGCACGTAAAAATGGGTGTTCCACAAGGATCTTGGCACTTTTGAAAATTTTCCCAGATCCTGGGGAAAAATCATGAAAATCACTTTTCCCTCTCTCTAATACACAGGCTCTGGAGTTTCCATTGGGTTCAGAGGAAAATTCAGATTCTGGGGACTTTTTTGAAAGTGAAAAAGTGCCCCAGAATCCTTATAGCTATATCTACTGACTACTACTCCAGATGGTGGAAAAAAGTATCTTCCATGTAAAAGGCAAAAATATAAACACAAAGGATTTGGATAATATAATGAGACCCATTTAGAGTCTGTTATTATAATTAATATTGAGAACAGTAGCACCCTCAACCTCAGAATCTAAATTGGATTTGAGAATATTCTATAATATAATACTATTTACAATTAAAATAACGAGTTATCTCACTGTTATTTTTTGCTACAAGTAAATTCATTCTCTATTTTGAAATTCAGATTATAAATAAACTATTAATACCTTTAAGAGTATTTATTGCAGCCCTTTACCACGGTAGTGTTCACGTGCTATCATTCTGAATTTTTCACTAATAAAAAGCTGAACTATCCCTGAGTGATATAAGCTATAATTCATTTTGATGGAAATAAGTTTTCAGCTCGAGATCTCAATAGGGTTTTTTTTTCAACTTAATTTGCAATAAGTTGGGGGAAAAAGCGCTGCTTGGCTGCTTTATCAGAGTGCGCTAACTAAATGGTTGGATGTACGTGAAAATACACGCTAGATTTCCATCTTCCATTTGAAATAACGAATTTCAGATTTTTTTTAACTTAAACCCCAAAAATGTGTGAAATGTGGGTTGAAAGTTTGTATAGGAGTACCGTTAGTGGGTATAAAAAATAGATCCCAGTTATTATCTGCCTGTCGTAAGGGGCGACTAAAAGATCAAACCCAAGCCAAGGTGGGAGGCATTGTGCCGAGGGCTGAGTGACTGTGGCGTTTAATATGCAGACTCAAATGATTCCCTGGGGGCACAGGGCGGCACCCCCTTGTATTCCACGCCTTACCGAGGCATACGGGACTCAGCGCAGCGGACCAGCATTCCCTAGATGCTCGTGGGAATCAAATGGAACATAAAAACCAAAAAAAACCTGAAAGGACAGTGGCAAACACTCCCAGTCACAAACAAAAGGCAAAACTGCCCGGTGCTAAGGCTCCACAGCAAGCACCAAAACCCAAAAACAGAGTTTCTGTAATTTTCCTAGAGGAAATAGAACTACTTACGGTTGAGGGAGTGAAAGCTGCTCATCTAGGGGAGGCCTCAAAAATGAAGCTAAAAAAAACTAGAAAGTGGATATTACTACATAGTCGCGTTGAGGCTAGTCATAAAAAAAACTTTCAAAAAAACCAACAACCTAAATAGGCTCGAAAGCAGGTTACAATGGAGGGGACTGGAAAAGAGGCTGGAAAAAGCACGGAAGAGGACCAAGCACATCCACAGAATACCCCCGTTCGAATAGCAGTACACCACCACAATTCAGTTAGGAAGAAACCAAGGCAAGAAGGAGTTTCCTTCAAAGATGCTCTTGCCTCAGTCAAGGTTGCCGCAGTAGACAAGGGGTTCCCAGAGTCCAAACTGAGTCTGGAAAGGCTAACCGAAGTCAGGACTCAATTTCTGAGGCCCATGACCAAATCTCCCTTGAGAGGCACCAAGTGCGCTTTGTAAAATGCACGCAAAAACCAGGTTATGAGGAAGCACAGATATCAATGCTAGATAGACTTTTAGATTGCATACTAACAAATAGGCTACTAACGTGGGTTATAAACCAACTTTCATCACTGCAACGAGAAGAGAGGTATTAGATATCACACTCTCGTCGGAAGAAGCATAACATAGCCAACTGGTACGTGTCCGAAGAGCCTTCATGCTCCGACCATAGGCAGATCAGATTCGACCTTGTACCCATAAGAAAATTATCTAGCGAATGTCAAGTTGAAATATGTGCTATTTGCTATAAAGTGAACTTGTCTAAAGTTGTTATAATAACTGCTTATAGAGCTCCCAATAACAATGTAATTTTTTTTTGATTGTCTATTACAGGCACTAAAAATTGCTGAGGCAAAGTCTTCCACTATTATCTTATGTGGAGACTTTAATATCGACTATCTGCCAAAAGATACAAATACAAACTTGCCTATGGATTAATTCAACCTAATATTGCTGATCACTTATCTCATATAGGTACTCCTAAGGATCCAGAATGTGAAATTAAAACAGAAAATCAGTCAAAGAACCTCTCGTTAAAATGTTGAAACGGCAAGTACATGATAGTAATATAAATGAATTCAGAACTAGACTCAAAAAACCTATCTTAGTTAAAAAATGTAACAATTCCTGGATTTCAAATGACATTATCAAAGAGGGCAAATTTTTAAGAGATTTGTTCCAACTATTCACAACCTTCCAGGTAGTTGATCCTCATTCAATAGAAATGTATAAAAATAGGTTGAATGAGCACAAGTCAGCGATTAGGAAAACGAAAACGAACTACTTTTCGAAAAAAATTGAAAATTCTCAGAATGAAACCAAAGATACATGGAAAATAATTAATTCTGAACTGGGGAAACAAAATTCGTCATATACTAGAATCATATCTTCGGGCAAAATCTATCATTACTCTGTAGTCAAAATTTTATAATCAGTCATCCTTTCCCAAATGAACCTATAACCGAACTATATGTATATATATATATATATATATATATATACACTGTGTCCGTAAAGTATGGAACAAATTCATTTTTAGCTAAACAGGTCATTTTAAGAAATAATCCTGAAACACGTCGATTTTTGATGTTAATTTACCGTATTTTAAAATAATAATCTAATATACAGGATGAATTACGTTCGAGTAATGACGTCACCGTCATTTTTTTTAAATGGAACACCCCCATTTTGTCTCAATTTTCGGATTACTCTAGCTGAGCTGATTCCAAAAATGTATCACATGTTGATTCCAATTGGTACAGGGTGGACAAAAATACAATAGTTTTGTGTGTGCTCATAAAGTAACGCGTAACATTCTTCATTAGGTAAATTAACAATATTATCAAAATACTTATTGTCTAGCGGCAATTGGTTTAAATGTAACACCGTAGTTTGCTACATGTTTAGAGTAATAAAATGAGCTGTTTCCAAACATGTTTGGTACTTGTGGTCTAGCAGACAGAATATGACAAAAATATTTTTTATCTATTTATTAAAACATAGTCGTCTACTTTTTTGGGAAATGTCATTATTTGTTTAGTAATTTATTGATGTTCAGTGACAGTTTAGTACTACAATATTTTTGGTATTCGTGAATATTCGAATGATTGCTTAGATTTAATTGGAAGTAGAAATGGAGTTAAGTGTAAAACAAAGAATTGAAATACTTATGATGATTGGGTATGGAGACAGATCGCGAACTCAGATGGAAGTGTGCAATTTGTTTAATGATAAATATCAGAAAGACCTATAACGCGTTCAACAGTCAGTAAGATTGAAACGAAATTTCGAGAAATTGGTAATGTTGAAAATGTACGCAAATCAGGTCGTTCCCCTGCAAATGCTGATACAGCATTAGATGTTTCACTGAGTTTTGAAGAAGATGCACACACTTCTGTTCGTAAAGTTAGTCGCTATATCGGTGTTAGGAAAACAACGGTACACAAACTATTGAAGCTTGAAAAATGGCATCCTTATAAAATCAAACTTGTGCAAGAATTAAACGAAGATGATCCCGATAGAAGACTCCAATTTTGCGAAGAAATGATGGATAAATGTCACTGAGACCCTCTCTTGATACAAAACATTATTTTTTCAGATGAGTCCACTTTCATGTTAAATGGTGAGGTTAACCGTCAGAATTGTAGATACTGGGCAAAAGCCCCACTGGATGCGTGAGCATCATACACAAATCCCTCAAAAGGTAAATGTATGGGCTGGAATTACACGAAATCGAATCATCGGACCCTACTTTTCGAAGTTAATTTAAACGGGGCAACGTCCCTTTGGGAGTTTTAAGGGGTATCTCGTACCTATTTTACGTAATTTGTTTCCCAGCAGACGTAATCCTGGAGGTTTTGATGAAAGTTTATGGTTTCAACAGGATGGTGCACCTCCACATTATGCTGTAGATGTTAGAAGTTACCTAGATGAAATTTTTCCGAACAGGTGGATTGGTAGACGTGGACCCACTGAATGGCCAGCGAGGTCACCAGATTTAAATCCTTTGGATTATTTTCTGTGGGGCCATCTGAAGAATGGTATTTATAAAACGAAACCAACAAATATTGCAGATGTACAAGAGAAAATTCGAACAGAAATAAACAATATTACGCAAGAAACCATACACAAGGTTCAACAAGAATTTGTACACCGTTTGGGTTACTGTCAAACAGCAAGGGCTGCGTTCGAACATTTATAAAGTCATGTATTCCAGCATATTCTGTCCGCTAGACAATAAGTATTTTTGATAATATTGTTAATTTACCTAATAAAGAATGTTACGCTTACTTTATGAGCACACACAAACTATTGTATTTTGTCCACCTGTACCAATTGAATCAACATGTGATACATTTTTGGAATCAGCTCAGCTAGAGTAATCCGAAAATTGAGACAAAATGGGATGTTCTATTTAAAAAAAATGACGGTGACGTCATTACTCGAACGTAATTCACCCTGTATATTTGATTATTATTTTAAAATACGGTAAATTAACATCAAAAATCGACGTGTTTCAGGATTATTTCTTAAAATGACCTGTTTAGCTAAAAATGAATTTGTTCCATACTTTACGGACACAGTGTATATATATATATCAACTAATGGTTCTAGCAGAATATCGGATGTCTCCTTTATGTGTGATGCATTTATTTCTAAAACATCTTCTGAACCAGATCTTTTCAATCTATTTATCGCTGAAAAGACCTCGTTTGGAGTGGCTGGAGCTAGGAAAAAACTGAATTTTGGAGATGGTGATTTTCTAAGCAGATCTGAGATTGTGAGACAACTCTCACATGCAAGGATATTTTCCCATCGAATTCAAAAAGGCTTTAGTGATACCTCTCCATAAAAAAGGTGATAAAATGAGACTGATAATTATAGACAAATTTCGCTTATTCGTTCCTTGTCCAAGCTATTTGAGAAAGTAGTAGCTTACAGGATAGTTGATTATTTGGAAGCAAACAAACTCTCATGTAATAATCAACATGGATTCAGAAAAAGCCATTCTATCTAAACAGCAACTTACCATTTCCTCAATTTCATTTATGCAGAAATTGACGCTAATAACATTGTTATCAGTCTTGGTTTTCCAGAAAATATTTTAACTTGGTTGAAATCATATATGGAAAACCTTCTATGAGTGTCAAATATAACTCTGTAACGTCGAGTGAACAAAATGTTGAAATGGGTGTACCACAAGGTTCGGTTTCAGGTCCATTATTATTTGTGCTATTTGATAATGACTTACCCGAACACATAAAAGACTGCCACTTAACTATGTTTGCTGATGACACTACGATCACAGTTACAAGTTCTAATATCGACAATTTACTTGTTAAGGTTACCAAAATCATTGATACTTTTGCATCTTGTTGTGACCGAAACAGACTCGTTCGGAACCCTAAGAATTCAGTATCTATGATTTTTTTTTAGGAAAGATAATATAGCAAAAGAAATAGTCTTCAGTGAGGAAATAGTTATGTCACGAGAAGTAAAGTTTTTGGGAACTCTATTAAACGAACGTCTGAATTTTGATCAGCACATCAATAGTTTTGCAATAAACACAATTCAGCATTCTTTGCAATCAAACAAATGAAATCCTCTGTAACAAAAGAAAGCTTATTAAGCATTTATTTTGCCATGGCATTTTCACATATATCATTCAACATAATGGCATGGGGGCGCGGTACAGCTTAAATAGAGTTTTTGTGAACCAAAAGCGTATTTTGAGACTCATCTTTGACATGAACTATAGAGATAGTTGCAAACCGCTTTTTATAAGATAAAAACTGTTAACTGTTCCATGTTTTTATATTTTTAAATGTGTTGAATTCGCAAGAAATAATCTCGAGTCCTTCGAAACGATTGCTTCAATACATACATATAGTACAAGATTCGGAGGACAGCTGCGGATGCAAAACATAAAACTTTCAAATACAAAAGCTCCCCGGCTTACAATGCTTTGTCTCTCTACAACAAATTGCCGAATGAGATAATAAATTCTCAAAGTGACAACATTTTTTGGTATAGTGTTAAATATTGACAAGTGCTACTATACTTTGCAAGAGTATTTGAATGATACTTCTTAATTATTTATTAAATTTTATGTACTTCCTTTATAATTCTGCATGTAAAGCCGTGATTTCTTTTAATGTTTTTTTATGTTATTTTATATATTTGTATACATTTTATCTGACCTACCATATGTACCCTGATGTACTAAAGTGGTCAATAAATTATTATTATTATTATCACCCTTCCTCGAATTTCAATCACCTACCGAAACTTCAGGGAGGCTCTCGAAGGAGTTAGGATTGAAATAGAAAACGACAATATCCTCGAGAAGTCAGTGAACCAAGTAAGCAAGGCAATACTCGCAGCATACGAGGAATTGGGAATTCTTATTTGGGCTCTCGTTTTCAAATAAAAATACTCGTATTTCAGGGTTTTTGGAAATTTAACCCTGAAGGAGTAAAATGGGGGTTGAAAGTTTGTATAGGAGTACCGTTTGTTTTTATGTCAGGGTCATAAAAAATGGTATTTGAGGTCTTTGATATAAATGAAGGAATATGTTTCAGTATTTTTGGAAATTCAACCCCTAAAGGAGTGGATTGAGGAGTGAAAGTTTGTATGGGGGTTCCGTTAGTTTTGAAGTTAGAGTCATGAGAAAAAAGTGTATGAAATTATGACATCGAAATCCACGTGGGCAAAGCCCTGGGCATAAGCTACAAATACAATTTTTCTCCAAAGTTCATAAATGTGTAACATTTATGACTAAATTTTCGATATTATAGTTTTCTGTACATTCCAATGAATCGGTTGACATCCAGTATATATAGATTGGCTTGTGAAATCAATGATTTATTTAGTTGAGTTGAGATAGCGTTAGCTAATGGTGTATTCCATCCTGCTAATGCAATCTCAACGAAAACTAAGGAATGGATGCTTCATATTTCAGTTGGAAATACTATTTTTCTCCAAAGTTATATGACATTTATGACTAAATGTTCGATGTATTCTGTGCAATTCAATCTCCATTACCATACATGGCCATTCCTGTTTTACTCCGCCGAAGTAGAAGTGGTAATTTTACTCGCATGGTTAGTTGACTCCCCTACGGGTCCGTCAATCTCCATGCTCGTCACAAAAACAAAAAAAGACCTAATAACATACTATTGCGTGCCTTTTTGATGCAGTTGACACACTCAAATAAAGTATTTTCACAGTAGTTCATTTGGTGGGATCTCTGTAATATAGTCGTACTAGCAATCAATGATGAGCATTTATCACATTCTTCACATGTTATTTTCTCCAGCTAGAAGAAGAAGAAATAAAATCCCTCTGGAATTCTCTTCCTATTGTATTTATACCGTCGGAAGTATGGATGGCAAGGTTCTTCCGAAATTCCCATATGTTAATAATAATAAATAATAAATACGCTTTTATTCACACAAATAAAAATACAAAATACAAAACATTTATCACATTATTTGTGAAACAAAGCAAAATCCGATAAGTGTATACACACTTGTTTCAGGGATGAGAAATATGAATTATAAAAAATAGGAATACTTGAATAATAACAGATTATAAAATATAAAAATAAATTATCAGATACATAGTATAAAGAGTAAATGTTTAAAAGACCATGTTAGTTTAATAAAATAACAGAATATGTAGGAAACATCAAATTGTAGGTATACAAATGCAATGAGTAAAAGTTCTTCTATTTCAATTGTCAAAATAATAGATGCACAGATCTACCAGTTTCGATCAGGTGATTCCTCAGGTGACGTTTGAATTGGTTTATATTGATCAGTAATTTTATGTTTTCTGGATTTCTGTTATATAATTTTGAATTCGAGTAAAGAGTGAGACCTTTGGAGTAGCTGTTTTGGACAAGTTCTGAGTATTTGGGAAAATTGTCTTCTGTAGAGTGATGTCGCACACAGGAACAGTGGTAATACAGTGCCGATATCAGAATATTTTCGTTTCAGTGTATAATGTATTTGTTGGATACCGGGAGTTCTTTGAAAAAAAATTAATTTCAAGAATCTTATCTGTATGACTTCAAGGTATGGAGAATAGTTTTTTGCAGCTGGCCCCAAACGGTATTCCGTAACTAAGGTGGCTCTAACTGGGAATAATGTTATGTTTTAAGGTAATTTTCAGGTAAGAGTTCTTTAAGTTTCCTGAATTTATACAATATTGCTCCTAAATCTCTTCAGCAGATATGCATTTCATGTGAGTATCGATAATTATGCCTAATACTTAATTTTTTGTTTCAGGGTCTTCACTAGGAATTAACATTGGCTGGGAAGGTCGGTCTACTAGAGGAGTTATAGGTGAAGTACAGATGGGTGGTTTTTTTTCCGTTTTCGGTCAGTAATTTGAATCCAGCCATTGTTTAATTCATAAGGAATCCAGATTCCGCAGTAACTCTCAGATCATTCAGGTGTCCCCCTATAAAAGATGAAGCGTGTCGTCAAGCAAACCCTATGATGTCATCATTATATTTCAGCGAGAATAACCCGTTAATATATATTAGAGAGAGTAGGACCAAGGACAGTCCCTTGCGGAACTCCATATTCAATAAGCGTCTCACTGCTGAGGAGTATCCTCAATCCTCACAACTTGATGTCTGTTGGTGAGATAGCTTCCGAAAAACAACAATTCATTATTGCGTATTCCAATATCTTCTAAGCAGTTAAAAGAGCAGTTGGTGGCTTACTGTATCGAAGGCTTCCGATAAATCGACGAATAAACTATAAACATGGCTTGCTGTCATTGATACTTTGGTTTATTTTGCTAAGACAATTACAGCATGCTTTTAATGTTCCATATTGTTATTTGCGGGTAAAATTTTGAACTTATTCAGATAACTAACGAGGCGTTGTTTTATAAGTTTTCGAAATCTTCGATATATGTGTGATGAGGGATATTAGTCCTAAATGAATTATTATTAATCTTATTTGCATGCACTTTGAATATAGGAGTAACGATAGAACTTTTTGGCGGTGTTGGGTGATTCCATACTTTATACAATTACTTAATGAATGAGTCAAAGGTTGCATTATGTATTCTAGACTGATTAGTTTAATTAACAAACTTCCCCAATATTATCTATTCTTGTTGCTTTACCGTTTTCAGTTCAGTATGGTTTCATATGCTTTAATATGTTAGGTTTGGCAGTGGTGTAGTTTTTCATATGACTAGTTTCCATCTCTCACAATATCATCAGCTAATGTTTACTGAATTTTGCTAGAAGACGTTATTGGATGGGTGGTGATATTAATTTTTTCATACTAGTAATTCTCACTAGTATCTTCACTCTCAATGTTTTCAATATTAGCCTTATGTTTTTCGTCTTACTTATTTGCTGGACTATACATTTTGGAGACTATTTCCTATTCCCATCAATTTATTTTTGAAGTAGTTGAATTTAGCTTTGCTTTTTTAGACTCATTGCCTTACAGGCCGAGGCATACAACCTCAGAATTTAAGAGAACACCAACTCCTGCAGCTAACATGGACATTTCTAGAACATTTACAGGATATCATACCAGAGCAGAACATAAAAAAAAATATGAGTTGTTTATTATTTCCATCTCATGTGGATGAATCAGTCAGAGTTTTTCTCCCTTAGTCTTTCAATCTTCTGTAGCAATATGGACCTAAAGGGACAAGAAATAAAAAATTATGAAGTTTGAAAACCTAAAATAAAACACGCATATATGGCAATAAGGACTAGAAACGGTTAGAGAATAATAAAGTCTCGTTGACCAAAGAGTTTTTTTTATGTAAAAAAAAGTAGCGTGCTCTTCATCATAATGATATTGAGATGGCGGTATCAAGCGCAGCAGGAGTCCAATGGCTTTTATTATTCAACACAATCTATTATATAATAAATGTTCAAACTATAATTTTCTTATTCCAGAAGAAATATAGGTATGAAATGTTATACGTACCAAATATATCAGAAGAAACATGCTTGTAGGTTTCTGCGCCATTCAGAATGGTATTGAAATCCATTATAGAAAAAATCCTAGAGTATGATGAAAATATCTTATGTAATTCCAATTTCTACTCTTTCCATCAATAGGTTTGGAGTGAAATGTTTAGAAAACAATTTTATCGTGACCTCTAATATAAGTCAAGAATCATTTTAGGGCATATGTTATTAGGAACTTTTCGTTCTCAGGAAGGGAATTAGCTCATGGGAATTTTTCAGTATTAGTATAATTCACCCAGAGTACCTATATAGAGTATTTGTATATTTGAAGTTTCATAATTATCCAAGTGGAAATTGAACATTGTTTTTTCCAGGAAATCTTGATCATATCATAATAAATGTAACGGAATAGCAAGGGGCTAGACCTCCTCAATTACTGAGTGAGATAACCTAATCAATATCAATCAGTTACATCGGCTCCCCAAATGCTGCATGCATAGATTTCATTAATTTTTAAAATATGCCATTGGAGGTAACAAATCATTTTTCAGCTTCGATTATGAATTCAATCCACACCCCAAAATTTAGTTAATTTCTTCATAAATCACTGGAGATCAATATATCTAATACATTTCGACTCAGGTGGCTACATGATGTAACTTCTAATAATCAGAGCTTTTGAGGTAGGCAGCACACCTGGAATTAGTTTCAGGGAACATTCCACACTTGTGTCTAAAATCCGGATAGTAATATTTTTTCTCTCAATATTCCGGTCGAGATTGAGTTTTCCTGACGAGGGGCTGGGCAGGAGAAAAAATTTATGCAGTAAACAGATTATCCCAAAATATGCAAAAGAATGGAATAAAAGTATTACTTCATCAATAAAATTAATAGAAGCCAATGATCCTGATGAAGGTTCATAATGAATAATAAAAAAAAATTCAGGTTAGGTTTTGGTTTAGATTTATTTTTCCAAAAGTCATCAAAGAAATTATAAAATTACCTCATTTCCTGAAGTAGATGGATCTTCATAGAAACAAATATATCGACGAAGAGGGATTCAGCGAAGACAGTATCTCGAGGACATTATCTAAGATACAAAATATTCATTTTCAAGACCTTGCCAGGTTCGTAGATTCAATCGTTTTTTGGCAAGTACCCCTCATAATATCGATATTATCGAAAACTTTGATGCACAATCAGAGTTATAGATATATTTAGAAACAGCAATTATTGAATACTTAGAGATGATTAGAAAACTAGAAGCTACTTCATCAGAAATGCTGCAGATTTTCCTCAATTCAGAAAGATATCAAAATGGAGATTCACAGTTTTATCTCTTTTTTTTCATATGACGGGAGCAGTGACCTCTTCCCTTCAGAGACATATTATATTATAACCTTGTGTTATATCTTCTACTTTCGGGAAGAGGCTTTTGGGGTATTTTAGTTTCTAGCTACTGCCTTCTTCCTACTAGTCTATCAGCCCTTCTAAATTTGCTGTGTTAGATCCCCAGGAATAGATTAGATCTGATGAGTCACTTTTAGTTCTGCGTAGGCGACTGAATTCAGATTGAACATAAAGGAATAAGCGAAGGGCAAATACAAGCCTATACAGCACAGATATATTCCTAACCCACATAGAAGTTATTCAGGAGAAATCCAAGAGTCAATACCAAAATGTAATCATCATTATCCTCACTATTAGAGTCTGTACCAACACAAAAACTCTGATTAGGGGATTAGGGACTCATTGAACAGGTTCACTACATGAAAATAGAAGAGTATATGTCTCCAAATGGAGGAGGGATATTTTTCTTCATTTACAAACCAAATGCACCCCAAAGTCTTTAGTGTCCTAAACAGGTGATCCAGTGACTACTCCTCCTATTATCCAAAGATTTTTTGGATGCACTATAAAGTAGTGTGTTTGACTCTGGATGCTACCCTTTGGAATTATAATGCATCGAAATATCAATTTTTCATTTCATTTCCACGAGGAGATCATAACATCCTTATCTCCAAATTGATGGAAACAAGGAGTATTCAGACAGTAATCCAGCCTTAAGAGCCTTTAGATGTGTTTCTCTAAATGCTCTGTCAGTGTGAAGTATTTTTTTCTTGGAAATAAATGCTATTATCCTATCAAATCTTGACGACATATAGAAGACACCATTTGGCTTACCAAAATATTTTATGCTTAGGGATAAAACGGCATATGCCGCATTATTTCTATACTTGACACTAAAACGTCTTCCCCAAACGATTTTGGCTATTTTGGAATGGAGTAACGTAGATCAAAGATGCAGTGCTGCATTTTTAGAAATTACTTTCTTTTTTCTTCAGCTGTGCAGACATTGGAAAAGATATATCATTGATATACTTATTTGATAAACTATTCAGATTTTGATTGTCAGATAGAGACATGACATTTTATTCTTTCTGATGATATCCTCCAGTATTCAGAGAATATTAATATTTATTAATGGCCAGTTTATACTTTATTTGTTCTTGAATGCTCTCTGATATTTAAATTGATCATGCATATTAGTTAGATGCTATTTGACAACAGATTATTCGTATCTGATACATATTTGATACATATCAGTCTTCCTCTTTCTAGAAGACAGATTATAAGGAAATCATCTAATCTAATGACACGATCAAAGCCATGTATCAAGATCAAAACTCATCTATTTGTTAGCAATGAATTCATGAAATTGGCTTTTCAAATGTTTCACAGTAGCTAAATAGAAGTTATTCAGCATGATAATGCGACATTAGATGAAATTTAAATCATCGAATTCGACTAAAAGCTATTCAGATATACAAGTAGGATTCCTTTATCTACCCTTTCATTTGCAGTTACGTTTGTAGAAGGTTCGCAATAAAATCCACATTATATTCTTCAACAATCAAACATTATCGATTTCTTATATCTCATCCAAAATTGTAAAGGCCAAGTTCTAGGAAATAGAATATGATGCTGGGAAATGATTCGAAAGTCGTTCAATTTGTGGATATTATGCACAGATACTTAGAGTCATGAAAAATAAAGAAGTTGCAGAAACGATTCTCGTTTACTCTGAACTTTTAAATTATGATATTATACTAAAGACTGAAGAGAAATAGGAAGGAAGGGACACATGGAGCAGTAATATAATGCAAAAGGTGTTGTCTGGACTGGCAGCAAGTGATAATTGGGGAATTTTTCAAAACTATCCTCGTAGTTTTCAAAACATTTATATAATCCATTTCGACTATTGAGCCAGCAGCATACTATTACTATTTGGAAACAAAATGAATTTTATTGCAAAGCAATGAAAAAAAAATTACAGAATAATAGAAATGAGATTCTTTTTTGAAATACAATGAAAGGAAACATGCAAAACATAGATTTTATACTGAGCTTTCAGTTAAAACAGATTGTTTTTTTCAGTGATTTTTCATTTTCAAGATATTATCTGGGCAAGGAGCTACTCCTTACTGCAACTGGCAAATCGCAAGTATTTCCACTTAAGAATTCATTATTACCCTACAAGAAATTTAATCATAATTTATACGTTATCAAACCAATTGAAGTGGAGGCAATGTGTTAGTAGGGTGGTACTCTAACCTACCTCTAGGAAAAACTGATTTTAGAATAGACCATTAGAAACGTCCAGGCTACGATAAAAGAAAAGAGGAGAAAAATCCGTATTTGTTGTTTATTGGTGTGTGTTGGTATATTCAAAGAGTGGATTTAAAATCTTCCTTTACAAAATTATTATTCGTATGTATTAGGATGTTTATTTGAATGGTGGTTAGTTTTTTTGACAGATTTCTGGAAATTAATTTCACAGAAGCTCATTGTTACAGAAGGACAGCCTGGGGTTAGAGCTCAAATCCTTGTTGATCCTTTTGAGATTATAAATGCTATTATATAAGTTAGACCCACATTTTATTAACCGGCAAGAATTAAAGAGGAGGAGGTTCTCTGTTATTCGACCAGTATATTTTTATGTTTTCCATCATGGTATTTTATGTATGATCCTTAACTTTACTGGGGCGTCCGATTCCGATAATTCTTTTTTCAGTGGATACCAAGAGGTGTACTTGACTTTGAATACACATTTGGATTTAAAAGATGGGAAATCCACCCTAAAGGTAGTAGAATAAAGGATATTGATCACTCACCCTCTAGATTTTGGTCCCGTTAGCCGATTCTATCAGGGCATAGCTTTATTACTGGAGTTCTTCGATTTGGATGATTCTTTTCCTAATAGATTAAATTATACATATATTTGAATTCCAAGAGAATTAGCCACCCTCACAGATAGAAAAAAATAGGGATAATTGATTTTTTTCACTAGTGAACATTAAGCACACATACATGAAGTTGACAATGACTTAGATCCTTTACTGACATTATTCTTATTTCCGTCAAAATCGAAATTATATTTTGGGATAGGATGATATACAAAGTAATGAAATAAACTATTAGAACCAACAGAATAATTTATATTTAACAAATAAGTAAAAGTAAGATAAATCCCATTTTATTTAGCTTTAAGTGAAAATACTTAAAATTAGGTGCATTAAGTAAGTAATATTTTAGAGTAATCTAATAAACAAGTAGGTAGTAATTGTAGGTTAGCCACAGAATTTAGAATAGAAACTTTTTTAACAAAAATTAAATAGAAACCCAGGTCTTAGGACTAGAAAAGTAAAAAAATAAAACTTTAACAAAAAGAATTGGAAGCCTACAGAAAAATCAACTGAGAAAGCAAAGATAGAATGAAGCCTTCTTAGTCCTAAATGATGAATTGGGCTCCTAGACTAATGTAAAGTAACTGGTTTTGGAGTCAGCATGGAAGAGCCAACTGTAGTTATGGATTAGATTGAGTAATAAAATGGCAGCAGCCCAGGATGCACGGCTGCTTCTCCGACAGAGACGATTGGATAGATATTTTTCTGAAGTTGACAGCAAATATTAATTTTGCGAGACACATATATAAATCAACTTAGAAATTAGAGTACTTTTTTCCTGCCTAGGCAGCAAAGTAAGGACTTTCCTGCCTAGGCAACCAAAATGAATTATTCTCAGTAGAATTAAAACTGTTCTCGAAAAGTCTTCGCATTTTTTTTCTCCGTGAAAATGAAATCCATAAATCGTTTATAATTTCCTTCATATTTCATCCAGAAACTTCTCCGGCAACAAATTTAACTCAATATTTTGCCACCTCCATATTCTAGATGAGTCGCTATCACTGGCATCCATAATATAAAGATGCCAATATTCTTCCACAAGGCTATCAGAATTTCATAGGGTTGTCAGAGCTATAATTGTATGGACGCTGCTTACAGTAGCAACCAACCATTCAACAATTGCGATTTTTTTTTTTTTTATTTTATCACTACAGAAAAATAAAGAAGATTGTGAATTATAATTTGCAAATACAATATCCTGCATATATCGTATGATGACGGAAAATTATATATTCAATTTAACCTAGTAAAGGCAAATAGCTATTTCAAATGACAGTTTATAGTCAAGGTGCCAGTTTACCCGAGTGAATTTGAAGACCTGCAAAGAGACAATGCTCTTAATTTCCCAAAGGAAAAAAAACCTCGCTTCCTATAGAATAATATGCATCCAAAAAATAAATATGCTTGAAAATCTACCGAAACAGATTATCAGTAACGTCAGATTTCAAACAATCTTCAAATATTCCAGTTCAGCCGGTGCCAATGAAAACTGATGAATGTAATTTGAAAACTCATATTCAGATGGTAGGTTCAATTATCAGAATTGAGATTTTCTATAAAATCTGAAATGCAAATTAACTTGGAGTCGTGAATAATATTTTATATGGCTGTAATCTCGTCAGTGAGAGATAATTTAGGAGTAAGAGACACGCAGCTGAAACTTATGAAACGAGAGTTCGTTAGTTTAGAACCACCACATGATGGCTGTGGCTGAAAGTTTCCAGTATAATTGTTATTTTGTGCCTAATGGGAGTTATGATCCTCTCGACCTGCTTTGGGAATTATAGACATAATTGACACTTGAACGATGGAACTAATGGAGTTCATGGTTTCCTAACTTTCAATGTCTCGGCTTAGCGAGATTAGACAGCATTAGATTTTGTCATCAGACTTGATTGTTTTATAATAGTAGATACCTTCACCAATCTAGCGGCTTTTCCATTTCTGGAACTTTCATTATTTTGTTGCATTAAAGTTAGAGTTACTTTTTATATCTCTCATCGCTTTGGAAAGGAGTATTTCCTAGGTCTTTTTTTAATCTCGGAACCAGATTTTCATGAAGTTAGACATCAGTTTCATACATATTCCTGTGAGCTGAAGTTATCAAGATCCACATCCGTAAGATGGATCAACGCACAAAGAAAGTTAATTCGTTAATCCTTTTCATTGTACGCCGATGCCACCAGCCAATGAGATTCAGTAGGTCCACTTGGTAGCCAAAAGGATTATGAGCACCTTGAAATTTTTCTCACTCTTTGGATAATAGTTGACATGTGTTATGTTACAGAGATCAAAGGAGGAATTCTTGGATTATAATTCAACAGTCAATCTTTCTATCTGCTTCGGCTGTGAGTGCACAGTTATAACCTGATTATTGGTGTAGGAAGTATTAAAAATTTCGGATAATGGTCTTTTGTAGAAAGAAATGTTGAATAGTTATTGCTTACAACAAAAGCTCTTGGAAGAATGAATAATGTAATATATTTTACATTTGATTGAGTGACGACATATATTACCCCTTCAGCATATGAACTGCTGGAGATGGGAATTGCTTGAAACCACAAACTTGGTGAAAGGTGCCAGACATTCATGGAAGAGATACAGTGATTACTCTCAGTTTTTTTGTGATCCAAAGTCAAATGATATTTATTCGGCGGTCTTCTAGCAGGAAGCAATCAAAGAACAGCAAGGAGTAATATCAATGGTGCTTAGCACGATAACGTTGTCGTATGTAGAGATTGATGATGAACTGATTGATTATTCCTATTTTCGATAGATGACAGGATACTCATATCCATGAGAGTATGGGACTATAGCTTTTCCGAAATTAGATTGGATATGTTTATTTTCAACTGAAAATGGAGTTTCATTTCAATTCGTACATGATAATGTCGAATAACGAAGAAGGAAAACAGAGAAGTTGAATGAATATAGTTCCCCGTATAAAGTATATTTAATATAGGTGGAGTAAAACATCTGTCCGCTTCAAAACCAGTCAATAGCAGCCGCTTATTTGCATAATTTACCCATACATATGGATTTTCATCCTATTAGTGGTTTTACTACATTGGCCTAGAAGACAATGAGAGTAGTGTACATTCGCATATGTTTGTAGTGTCTGTATGCTTATTTAAATTTTTTAGCATGGCACTCTTATGGAATACATTCCACAGAAGGTGAATGGAAAAATATTCCTATAGGTCAAAGCATATAAGATCAAAATTCTGCAAAGAGCCTGCTCAATTGCATTTCAAACATATTGGCTACACTAAGTAGCCTGAAGAGTCCATCATTCCACACCTCCAGATAGGAGTGGGTGGATTCCAAGATTTGCTTACATTGTTTGAGTCCTGCAGTAGGCTAATAAAATCGTGGCCAAACAGAAATGGCAAATGGAAGTATATCATTTCATTAAGCCAGCATGATCAACTCAAACAATAAATCTTAAATTCAATTACCTATTCAGGAAAGTGGAATGAATAAGTGAATTCAAAGATTTGCTTACATTGTTTGTTGTCCACAGAAGTGGAAATTAATAAAATCATGTTGGCATTTTGGCTTCCAGATAAGAGTATATCTGATTTCATTATATATATCCAGCAGAACAAATGGTGCATTAATGTAAATGGTCCTCTCCCCTCCCTTTCCGAACAAATCCCATTCTATCGTATTATTAATGCACAAGAGCTTTTTTTCGAAGACAAAATGTGTTGGAGAGGTCCTTAAAGAGGCGCTCTTTCGAAAGATTCATCAAATCCGTGTTCGTTCTATGTGATTATCACATGAGCCAAAGAGACCTAAATGGTTCATTTTACATCGAGACAAAATCATGTAAATATCATTTGTATAATTATTTGATGAAACAGATTTCATCATTACTCACCAGATGACGCTGATGAAGTCCCACATCAAGAGAGAGACATAAGGCATATGAGTGAGTCTAGTGGCTACATTAGCGGTTGTTGAGTTTCCTTTTTTTAACGCATTTCAAATTTCATCAGTTCATGTTTGTATATAATGTATTTTGGAATCATTGATGTGCATAAACAAATACAGTAAGTCAAATATCCATCATATGAACAAAGAGGTGTAAGGAAATAGAGTTACTATCTCAAAACTTTCCTATCAAAAGGCTGATTTTCAAAAGTTTTCACCTCTATGACAACAGATTCATGAATGAAATATACTGAAGGATACCCATTTCCCATTTGTATTTTTCTTGGCATTGTGCATGCGGTTTAATGCTTTTTTTTTGTCAGATGAGGCATGGCTCTGTAGGCAATCGTACACGTAGAGCTCTCGTAAGATTTACCTGCGAAGTGGTATTATTTTGGAAGTGTAGGCATTTTTGTTTCAAAACCAATTAGCAAATCACCTAGAAACCCTAGTGGTAGAGACATCATTAGTTTTCGAAATGAGATTGTTGCAGAAACCATTACAACAACAATCAGAAATCCAAAGTATATCTGCATTGTTGCCGGTTAAGCTCAAGCGGTGGAATGTCTCGAAGAGGTAGAAATACTGGGGCTACTGGCCTGATTGAATCAGTTATCAATGAACTGGCATCAAAATTGATATCCATGATTGAACAACATAATATCAATGGAAGTAAAAGGAATTGATTAATTTATGGGAATTAACCTGGAGAATGTCGATTGAACAAAGAAGAACTAGCTGAAAAAAGATGTTGGAAGTCAATATAGGAAGTCTAGAGAAGATGAACGGATGGATCAATTTGATGAATAAGAGTTCGAAGAGATTCTAGCTCTTATGCTTTGGCATCAGAGAGAATGAGTGGGAGACCCTAGGCTCCAAAGATATCCATTACTCTCGTAATGTACATATGGAAGAGTGGAATGGTGGTGCGATCACTTAAATTGAGAAATCCTCAATGGGGAACTTAACAGAGGATCCTACAAATTGCCTGAGTGATTAGAGTTAAGAGAGTTTAGTCGACAAGCGGCATTGTCAGAAATGGAAGGATTTTTGAAAGATCCGACAATGTGAAGATTAATTCAAGACAGTTCCAGTTCATCCACATAGTCGCCGGAGACTCAGGTTTCTTTGTAGGTCATTTTCTCATCAGGCCTTCATTTTAATTTTTATCATTTTTTTAAAAATCGTCCTTATGTCACCATCAATCCCATTCAGCCTGCAGATTCCACAGAAGCCATATTTGCGAGAAACCACAATTAAGAAAAGACCAAAAGAATTGTAGCTGACCATAATCATTTCACAGGTGCCTGCATTCAGAGTTGGGCCCTAATGCCATTACAGCCTCAACTTCACAAAATCAGCTATGGTTCCTATTGTTTTTTCCATAATCTTAGCGGCTACGACAGCCATTTATTATTCGAGATATATCGCGAAAGAGGCAGGAATTAGTCTTCTTCAATAAACAAAGAGAAATATATCTTCCGCAATGCGACGAAGACAAGACAGACATTAAAGTTCCGTTTCATCGATTCTTTTCGATCCATGGAGGAAGGCGCAAGCCCTGGATGGAGATTAGGTATGCACGCTCAGAGTGGAAGATCTCTATATTATAAAGCCTGGAAATTTCAAAATTTAAAACAATGAACGAATTTTCACTTATCGCGCAAAGGGGTATTCCCCTACAATTTATGGATTCATGGAGAAACAAAGATTCTGAGTTTCCGGATATCGATAGTCTACCACAATCAACTGATTGATTGCAGTATCTCGAGCATGAATGCAACTTGTGCCAAAGGTGGCAATCATTCGATTCCAGCAACATAGGCGATATCCCCAATACCATGAAAACCGATATTTGTACTATATGTGACGTCTTTGAAATTTCCGACAGATTTAGATTACGTACTTATGGACTCGACGCCATGGTACTATACCGTACCTGGCTATTCATGATATCAATGAAAATATACAAAGTGAAAAGCTGGAGATTATCAAAGATTTGATCTTTTTTTTGGGATTTGGGGTGGTATATCAATTATTTTAACCATTCTCTAAAACGAAAATTTTTGGGGAAGGAGTCCTCAACGCCCTCCTGATTTGTTTGGGATGAACAACCTCCGTATGGGCTTGAGGGTTTTCCCCCTTGGGGGTTAAAAATGGGTCAAAAAGATTTGATAATTTAGAACGTTCTGGAGTTGGATACTTCGGATATCGGCAAATTCCTTAAAGTCGTTTTGGGGGGAATCCCAAGGGAAGGTGAATAAAAGATTTTTCCACAGGGAACAAGGAACTCTTCAGGTTAAAAATTTTCCTAAATTATTGACCCCCCTGTACACAAAAACTTATCGTACATTATCAAAAATGAAACAACTTTGGAAACGTCTTATCCAAAAAAAATTCACAGAATTTTGCAGTTTAAAAAATCAGCATGTGCAGCCCCACATTGAATTTAAATTACAAAATAAATCAAATCTGCTCAAGCTACAGCCACTTGGGAAAAAAAACAACTATAAATTGGCAAAAAAAAACATTTTTTCCCCAAGGAATGGAAAACATTAGGGGGCCGAGTGTAAAGATGGTCAATTGGGAGGGAGTAGATTGAGCTAAAAAAAATCTGAAAAAATACGGGAAATTTCCCAAATCAGACCATTTTCATTAAAGAAACTTGATGGCTATCGGGAAATGGAATAAATCAGGACTCTCTTTCCAATAAACCCCTCTATTTCCAATTATGGCTTTTTGGATTTTCCAAATTGCTTCGATTTCCTTAAATTCATGTTAAAAATTCCAGGAAATCAATTGTAAGTTGTTCACGGATACAAAATTCTCTCATATACGAATTAAAACGATGATGTATATAGAGATTTAATCAGGGAACTTTGGAAAATCATCGACGACTACCCATCGAAAACTCGTACAGGGATTCCCGGAAAACAAAGAAAATTCAGGTTTGATGAAGATGGAAACTAGACGGATGTATATGAATTCGTCGGACTCCGTTCAAAATTATACATAAATTTCTTGAAGAAATATTTAGGATCAAAGGAAAATCGACTAGTCAACGTGCATCCGTTCTATGCCCATAAATGGTTTTAGTATTGAAAAAAACAATATCCTCTAAGTCCATTCGACGATAAAGGGAAAACTCATCCCCGGGTCGGATACACTTGTAGGGTCATTATAGGGATCATGGATGAATGGGTAACCTACACCCATCCAACCAACTTGTATTTAATAATTTTTTCTCCAAAATTTCCATTTTTTTTGCGTGATACCGAAGAAAGAATGCTTTTTTTTCTCCATCTCTCTCTCTCTCTCCACATAACCATTGTATATATCAGATATATTCCCCAAATTTTTTTTATTATATCCCCTCCAATATATAATTTATTATTTCATACTCAAAAAAATGTATCAATGGGGAGGGGTATAACGACTTTGATTTTATTTATCATACGGGAAAAATTTGGATAAGAATTGGCGGCTCTGTGTCATCACTTCATTCAATGGTTTCCTGAAATTTGGGTAGTGAGACCAGTCAGACAAGTTCGACAAGTTCAAACTTTAAACTTTCTGAACAAATCGAAGAAATGATCAGATAAAAGGTATCCTTTAATTTTCCATTTCATTCAATTCTGGTCAGGATATCCCTGGATTTAGAATGGACATCCATAAGATATCCATCCCCGGATTTAGAATGGATATCAACCCCCCGAAAGATATCCTTAAAAGATTAAGGGTTCGGAGCAAATATGGATGTTTAAATTGCAAGATTGATTTTTTGTTGTCATTTCTGAGGGTTCTTTCATGTGCATATAGATTTAATTTTTTGGAAAATCTCATGTTTCGTTTTTTTTTTGATTTGGGGAAAAGGATATCCTTAGAAGATATCACAAAAGGGGTACATAGGATATCCAAAAACCATAAATGGATTAAATATTCTCGTAGATACACAATGTACCTTTTCAAAATATGTTGTCCGAGGACCCTCTGGACCACAGAACAGATAGATGTTCTGCACGCCTGGCCCTACTATACATAATTACTGGAACGTCTATCATTTTTTGAAGGGCGAGGTCATAGTCTAGTACTGGAAAAACAAAGTCGTATTTTTTTTTTTTTCTTTCGTTTTTTTGATCCTGTTGGTCTGGACATAATGGTTTTCATCTTAGCATTGATTTTCCAGGGAATTATATGTGAATACAGGTAAATTCAATTGGAAGGACATAACCTATAAAATCTATTATTTCAATGGAAATGTGTTGCTGTTTTGAGTTTGATTTTTAGAATGCAAAAAGCACCTCGTTACATTTCCACAATCACGATTTTTCAATTCACGTTTTAATTTAAAATGTTTGAAAAAGATCTTCAACATGGACATGTTATAAGATGATTCATCAGTAGATTCAGACTTTTTTTCCTATTGATTGCACTGAAAGAAAATGATCTTTCGGAAGAATATTTGGGAACTGGATCAGAAGTTCAAAGTTATGTGAGTAAGTTGTATGTTTTCTATTCTAGAACTCTTTTTGGGTCCTAAAGGGAAACCCTAAAAGATATGACTGGAACAGTCTTGTGTTTTTGTTTGCCTCCAAATGTAACAGTTGGGAAAAAAAAATTAAAAGTGGACAACTAAACTGGCTAATTACCCAAAAGGTGAAAAGCCCTTTCCCAGTTGTTCAATTTATTTTGTTTTATTGTCTCATAAGGGGAGCTAGTTCAGTGAGAATGAAAAATTTCAAGAAAGTTTATAAAAAAAAAAATGCTCATATATATATATATATATATATATATATATTTATCAAAATTATCCAATGAGAGAAAAGACTATGGCGGTGGTATATCATCAGTATTAATTCGAAAATAGTATTTCTCATTTTTTTTTTTTTAGGAATTTCAACTTTAAAAATTATGCCTTGATATATCTTTCAAAGCTGACCTCAGTGATTCGACGGAAAAAAAGAAGCTCTGAAAAAACATCTGGCTACGAAAGGGAAAAGAATGGCATCTTCATCTTCTAGAATAAGGGGGAAACACCCTGGATGGACAGAAATAGCATTCTTTTTTTTCTTTGACTTTATTTTTTGATTATTGTGCATTTAATATTCTGTTTTTTATTTTAGAGTTATATACATTTTATTTATTGAAAGCTCAAGATTTTAAAGGAATTTTTTGGAGTTTTTAATACATTTTTTTGTTCAATCCATTATTTTTTCCCCCCCAGATTGCTATTATTTAAATTTTATCTTTTTGATCCCAAAAAGGATATCTTAGAATATCTCTCAAAGGAATCTTTCAGATGGCTTTTGAATATCCTGAGGATATCTGGATTTCCTAAATATATTTTTAGAAAGATATCTTATAGACATCCCCTAGGAGGATATCTTATGGATATCCTTGAAGGATATTCTATGGATGTTTCAGGTTTTCCCCTTTTTAAAATCCATCGGATTCCATAAGATATCTTTGGATATAATTGGATGTCCAATATATCCATAAATTCATGAAAGGATGTCAATGGATATCCATTGGATGTCCATTTTTATCTGGGGTGACAATTTCAGTCTCGCCCCTCGAAAATCATTCTTTTTTTTGAGTGACCTTCCTCCTAAGAGGCAAATCAAAATTAAAGGGGGGGAAAGGAAATTTTAACCTTTTCCAAACATTCAAGAGACATAACCTCAAAGGAGGTGGGACCCGGGGCCCCCCTTTTCCAAAATTTTCCCCTTTTTGGGAACATACCTCAAAATTCAAATGGGGTGGGGAGGAATTCTTTTCAAACCCGAGACCACATTTAAAGGGAAACATAACCTCAAAGGATTCAAAGGGGGGGGGGGATTATACCTACTTTTTTCCCAAAAAAAAACTTTTTTGGGGGCACTTTCCTCAAAATTCAAAAAAGGGGGGGGGGGTTCTAATTGCTTTTAAACCTTCCTAAGGTTTTGGGGTGAGACAATCAATAAAATGAAAGAATTTCCAAATTCTTTTATTTTTAATCTTCAGATACAAGACTATACATCCAGATTTGTATATCATTTCAAAGAATAGGAAAACAGATTTTTTTGATTCTGAGGTGGTTGACGTCCCCCAAAAAATTTATATGGGGGTTTGGATTGTTCCGGGGATCCCTTTCCTTCTTTCTCCAAAATCCCGTAAAGAGCTTTCATTGGGGTTGTCGAAGAACATAATTTAAGGTTGAAATGTTCCTAAACAAGTTTCAAATATTTTTCCGGAATGATCAAATGATCAGGATGGGTTGGGTCTCACATTTAATGTTCTGCAAGATCATTGTATGTTCGAGGTTTTAGACCGAAAATGCTATCTTCGGACTTTTTTTTGAACAAGTGAGTGATAAAATAAATCTTGTTTGGATAGATTCATGGTTTCAACCAAAAAGGGTCCTTAGACATTTTGAATCGAATTAAAAAAATGCAAAATTTTATAATTTAGATATTCATTTCAGTAAAGAGGTTTTGCCTCAGTTTTTTTTTGAATAAGAATGGGAAAAGGGGTATTGCATTAAAAAGGTCTTTTTCCCTTCTTTTGGAGGAATTCACAAGAATGCGCCCGGACGCATTTGGGGGATAATTTGGGAAATCTAGTTGAAAATATTTTTTTGGGATCCCCCAGTGATGTAAATTTGTTTGGAACTTAGTTTCTCATTTCCTCAAAAACCCTAAATGAAAGGTGGATGAAATAATTCAATGTCATTATATTCTTATACAAAAAAAATTTATTTGTTTTTTTTCTATAAATGGAAATATTCACTGAATCATATTTTTTTGAAATTTTAATTTAAAGGGCTGATCTTTTCCGTATTTTTCCCTGGATCTGCCGGTTTGTGGTTTTTTCCTATGTTTCATAGATTTTTTTCCCAATTTCAAGGCTAAATTACTTTTTTCCCTAAGCCCCCCCAAAGATTTCTCTGTTTTTCGGAAAAAAACCCCTTTTGATCCTTTCGCCCAAAACTCTCAATGTTTTCGTCTCTTTTTGGGACGTTCTTGTATTCTAAATCTTTCTGATCTTCCGGGAAGTGCTGCTATTCTCGGTTTCTTTCCTCCTTGATCTCTTTTTTCTCTTTAAAATATCTTGGATATGATATTCTTGTATTTCCATGACCTTTTTTTTTTTTCCATCGGTTTTTTTTGTTTGCATTGGTAGCACAGAATCTCTCCAATTGATTAAAATTCTTGATCTTGAAGTTTATAAAACGCTTGAAGGGGACTGGGAAACCATCAGTTATTTCAAATGAACCCACTTCCAACTATTTCCTGCCTTCAATTTCTATAGGCTCTCTGCCTTCAATCCGTTAAAAATATCATAACAGTCAGGATCAAATTGGATGAACATTTTAAACCCTTCGACTCAAACTGCCGGGCCTCGCTCCGCATCAATTTAATAGAAAAATCCCCCATGTCTGTACCAAAGGGGGTTACCGGGGGGGGGGGGTACAGGGGTCCGGGGGTACGGGGGGCAGGAATTACCAGAAGTACCAGGAGTCCAGGGTAACCACGCACATATATCCTCAATATCAAATATCAAATATAAAATTTGATACGGACCCATACCCATCAGACCTCTGCAAATCTATATACTAGTGATGTATCCTTGACGTATCTTATGTGTTACGAGGTGAAGGTGTTCAACAGTCTGATAAACAAGCTCCGTTCGAAGCTCATCTCCTGGGGCGGCTATCAGTTTTGGACTGTTTCATACCTATAGTTTTTCCCGTGTCATCAAGTGCAATTTTTTTGTGCTCTCAGATGCATTTTAATTTAATATTATTATCATTACAGCTGGAAAAGGCTTTCAGTTGGCACAGGGCGTCCTGTTTTCAATCCATTTGGACGTTTCTTGCAAAAAAAAACGACTCTTAAATTTCCGAGGGAAATTGCAGAAGGAGACACCGGGGGCCCCGGGTAAAAAATGCCAGAGGAAAAGGCAGATGTAAAACCAAGATTGGGTTTTTTTGGGGAAAATTTTTAACGCTCTCCTCTCGGGGCCATGAAAGCTAAAGAGAATCTTTATGGGCATGCCTCAGGCCTCATTCAAAAAGAAAGTTATAGAAAAATCCTTAGATCCCCGGATCCCCACATTGAAAAAAAGGGCGCATCTAATGCTCTAGAAAACGGGTCAGTGCCTCAAGAAGTGGGTGAACAGAGTCAAAATTACCCGTATAAACACCCAAAAAAACTCAAAGGGGGGTATCCTCCTCCGTACCGATATTCCGGTTTAAGGGGCTCTAGGGGACCAGCCGCGGAGCATCACCATTTTCCGAAAAAGATCCTGGATGCTGGGGTCCCCGAAGAAATGCAAGAGAAAACGTCATCCACAAGGCCATGGAATCCATAGGCAAGGGGGTTTTACTGAGGAAGAATTAAAAGGGGGCTATGGATCTTTTGAAAAAAAAACTCCCAATAAAGCTACCTGATAGAGGCGCTTGGGTTATCATTCGTGTAGGCAATTGAAAAACCCTTTTCGGGGTGTTCATGCGACACCCTACCATCTAAGGGGCCTCGAAAGCAGATGTCCCTCTCCCATACCCTTTAAAAAAGGGGACTCATTGGGTAAAAAATAGAAAAACACGATAAAGTAAATTATTTCCCATTCGTTTGGGGTTTGGAAAAATGGGATTGGTGGAAAGGGGGTTTTCGGCAAAGTCAAGATTTTCACCAACACCCAAATCAATTAAACCGAAAATTGGGGCATCTGTGTTTGGTTTTAAAGCGAAAAAATAATGTATGATTGAAATGTGTATTTAAAAAGCTGTCACGCGGCAGGGGGTATCCTTCGTCATCAATTTCGCTGTTGCTTTTTTTAGCCACAATCCCCGTATTTCTCCTTTTGGCCCCCCTATCAGATTGATGGGAAAAAAGGTTTCCCCGATCTTTTCCTCGTACAATGCCATACCGAACATTGAAGGTAAAAATTGTTTTCATGTCCCGGGGTTTTGCGTACCATTGAATTTCTGCGGGGTGTTTGGGTTCCGTTTGGGGCGTTCATGCACAAGATGGCGAACCATTTAAGCCGTTCTCTCCACCCAAAATACCCTTGAAATTGGATCTTTAGGGGTTTGCTTTTTCCATTTTTTGAGGGCGGATGGCATAGGCGTTAACCGGGGTTCCTGAGGGTCTTCAACCAGACGAATCTTAAATTTCCCATCTACTATATAGACATTTAAAGGTTGTTTGGGTTCCCTGGGAACGTGCAAAGATCTAGAAATTTCCCTGGGTGGTCAGGTTGCGCGATGGCGAAAATAGTTCAGATTTGCTCTATCCCCAATCCGCAGCGAATCCACGTGAGTCGATCAAAGGGTTCAGGAAAATGCTGGTTTTGGAACTCCGGGTGGAACCAATGGGATTATATAGAAAATTAGGAGTGGCAGGGGGCGCGGTAGTAATGGGAGTGACGTCGACTGATTGCGAAGCCTTCAGGGGCAGGGGCGGCGGCAGCAGCAATAACCTCTTCAGATAAATCCTTTCTCCGTTCATCGGTTTAGGAATTGGATTCACCCGGGAAATAACTTAAAACAGAAAAAAAGAGAAACGTTTTAAGTTTCCCTCGGCCCCCATGTTGGTTGTATTCGAATTTGGCAGCCCCATTTAACCCGAATACGGGGGCCCATACTCCTTTTTCTGATGAATTCAATTGCAGCGATATGTGTTTGTATCAAAATGACCCCTTTTTTGCAGGTTATCGCTCGGGTAGGAACTTGAATTGAAAAAGGGGGAATGGCTTCCCTGGCCAAAGTAGGTGCTTTCTTAATCTGGCGGGTCTCGGGGGGGTTAATCGGTTTGGAAAAAAGGGTGGATGTTGGGGTCCCTATCTTACAGACCAGTTCTCGTTTGGCTAAGGAGTTATTTATTTTTGGAAGAAGATGCAATTCCCAGTCTTCTCTGCCCTCCTTATTCTATTGTTTTCCCAAATTTATCTGCTGATTACGTGGGGCGTCTCGTTTATCAGAGCCTAAATGATAATGATCGGTATTATTAGAGGGAAGTAATAATCGTTTGAACGACTAGGGACTCGAATTGCGGATAGTTTTGGGTGAAATCAAACAAATTTTCCTAATGCGGAAATAAATAAAAAATTAAGGGGAAGTCCATACGAAGACAGACCGATGGAAACCGTTCTGAAAATGGGAATTAGACAGATTCCTTCGATGAAGAGATCTCAAGTAAAATTGGTCAGTTAAGACGGTCCCAGTGTTAAAAGGCCCGTATTTCATGTGTGTTTCAAATAATGTACGGAAAAACGTTCTATCGATCCACCACCTTTCAAATATCAACATTCAAAGTATACCCTTTGTCTTTGAACGTTTAAAAGGCCCAACGAACATCAGCGGTTTTAATAATCCTTTTCCGAAGCGCATTTCACTTCGGAATTTCTCGCGGGTATACGAACTCCATGAAAAGTCCTCTCTTTTTGGATTACCTCGGTTTCATATATCAGCGCCCGTCATCAGTTTTAAAAAAAAGGGGAAACAGAATCCCGGGACGGTTCGTTGGATATCAGATCAGGCGCGGATTCCATCTTCTATTCTATCATTCAGTAGATGGAATATCATCCCCTCAAAACGATGAATACAATTAAAATCCTTTTTGGGGCGGCGGCAGCGTTCATTCTTTATCCCGCCATCCCCAGCTTACGCATATGGGTATTCAAAGCCCTTAAGACAATGGCATCTTCTATCAGGTATAATCGTCCCCATGCACCAAATTTTTTTCAAAACACCTGTACCCGTATACCGACCTGGATGCCCAAAACCGCCGCACCGTAATTATTTGGAAAAAAAACGATCCCCGGCATTCCATACGACCACCGGGTACAAAAACGAAGAAAGGTTTTGACATCCTCCAGAGACCCTATTCAGGCGTCATTATGCTTGAAGGAACCAAAATACGTTTCCTCAAAGAAAATTTAAATGGGTTATCTACCAAATTTAAATCCCAGATGTGCTTCTATGGGGTTCAAGTCATTGGTCGACAGACAAATTCGAGCCTACCTGGATCAATTTCCACAACACCAGGAGTTCATGTACGGAAGAATATATCTTTACCAATGGCTGTACATATATCTTACCGAAATTTAAATTTATTTTTTAAATTTTTTAGGAAAAAATATGTATGTTTTCCCAGTGTTTTTCCATCCTCCCTTTTTTTTTTTTTCCCAGGTGGGGGGTTTGGGTTCCCCCTTAAAAATAAATTGAAAAAAGTTGAGAAAAGTTGGAAAAAAAAAATTGAGAAAAAAAAAAATTGAAAAAAGCAAAAAAAAAAAAGTGCGAAAAAAAATTGAAAGCCAGGGGTGAAAAAAGAGAGGCATAAGGTATTCTCTCTCCTCTTTACCCCACGGTATCGTGGCTCCGTCACGTACACCGTATTTTTGAATAAAGAAGACAGGTTAAAGTCTCTCTTTCTTTTTATATTGCAGAAGTTCCGAAACTGCTTTTTGGGTTTTTATAGGATTTCTAAAGGGGAACATTTTTGGTTTAATGGAACGCGGGGCAAAAAATCTTTTATATTTATTTCAAGGGTGGTATTGGTAGTGGTGGCGGGTTGTGGCGTCATGCTACTGCTTGTTGGAAACCTTCTCCTGGGATCCTGTACTTGTAGAATCATTTTAAGCGGGGTGGTACCTTTGATTATGAAAGAATTTTTTATTTTTATCGTCTTCCCGAGGTGGGTTGGCGATCTGAGGAAATAACCTTGAAGTCTTGCTTTCGATTCATTTGGAACCCGTTATCTCATCTTTAGAAGAAACCCTCTCCTCTACATCATCATCCCGGTATATGGGGTGTTTCGATAAAATTTACTGTACCATTTGAATTCGTGTTGATGGTTTATTGTGAGAGATTCAATTTCTTTTTTCTTGTGACGTTTCGCTTCAATGGCCGCCGCCAAAAGCTTCCGCCCGACCAATCCCGTTGACAAATGCAGCTATTGTGCCCCCCATTTCAATATGGCTGGCCAATCACACCTCCCATCACAACATGTGCCACCATTGCGACCAATCACACCATACCCCAACCTTTTCCCTCCCCAAAACACCCACCCCACCCTCTCTTAAACCGCCATTTTTCCAAAACCCTCCCACAACAAACCCGCCCTGACAGCCACCATCATCCCTTTTCCCGAAACCCCCCTCTCATCCATTCCAAACCCACCCCAAAATAGGGTTGCGCCAAAACGATAGTTTATCTCTTAGTCAATTTTAAAAATTTTAGAAAAAAGAATCCTAGTTCAGAAATGCTAGACCTTTTCTAAATAGTGAGATACTAGTTTTGGAAAATGATAACTGCCAAAATATCGGCATCATAGAAAAAAATACCCCAACTTATGATGAATAAAAAAATTCCCCGAAACAATTTTTCCCCGGATCGATTCGATGGAAGATGTTGAGGAAAAGGGAAATTTATTCACCTTTAATTTTCAATTTCTAAAATATCGATTATAGAAAAAAAATACCCCACCTTATAATTTTTAAAAAAAAAAAAATTTTTTTTTCGGGGAAAAAAGCTCTTGTTCAGGATCGATTCAAATGGAAGATGTTGGGGGAAAAGGGAAATTGTATTTACCTCTAAAATTTTAAATTCCTGGGGGAAAAAATTGGCTTTATAAAAAAAAAAATCCCCCCCTGTATTTAAAAAAACATTAGAAACAAGCTCTTGTACCAGGATAAGATGGAAAATGTTGGGGAAAGCAAAACCCAAAATTTTGTAACTAAAGAATGTTAAAATTTGGGGGTATATAAAAACATAATTGATGTTTTTAAAAAACACAATAGAGGGCGGAATTCTTTAAAAACGTTTTTCCCCGAAAACCTTTGGGGGAAAATTAATCCTATTTTTTAATAGGCCTTTGCTTATTAAAAGCTAATTTCATAGATAATCTTTCCATTTTTCATAAAGGGGGAACGAAACCGATATGTTTAATAAATTTCGAAAATTCATTTTAATGCAAAAATAAGCACGTTCCTAATCCTTACGACGGGGTTGTTTGGACTTAAAATGAAAATCCCCTACAACAAAATGGATTTCTTAAAATTTTTGGAATTTTTGTTTTGCATTTCATTAGTTTTAAAATTTTCAATAAAATAAATTAAAATGTTTTACTTTTACCCCCATAATTATCGATTATACCAAAAAAGGGTTATTTTTTAAAATAAATGGGGAAAAAAAAAGCAGGAACATTGTCTTACTTGTGGAAGAAAAGTGTTTGAACTGTAAAGGATGCAAAATAACCCCGAACCATGATGCAAAAACATATTATGAGTTTTTATGAATATGCCCTTTTTTTTACACCAGCAAACATCCCCAGAGATACTGATGATAAATTAATTTCGAATATGGATGGGATATTTCAAAATTTCAAACATTGGCATATTCATTTTCTTTCCCTTTAACAGACCCTTTTTTTTTCTAAAAATGGTTTAAAAAAAAAATATGGTGGGGAATTTTTTTTCTATGATTTCCGATATTTTGGGGGAAATTTAAATTTGGGGTGAATCAACTTGCTATCTAAAAATTTTTTAAAATTTAATCGTATCCGGGGGAAAAAAGGGTTTTTTTTTGAAAAAAAATTTTTTTTTAAAAATTAAATTTTTTAAAAAAGGGTTTTTTTTTTTTGTTTCCCCTTTTTTTAAAAAAATGAAAATCAAAGGGGGGAAAAAATTCCTTTTTTCCAAAGGGTCTTCCCCTTGAAATTCCGGGAAAAAACTTGTTTTCCCCGGGGAAAAAAAGAAAATTTTAAAAGGGGGGGGGGGAAACCCATGGCCCTTTTTTTTTAATTTAAAAAAAGAATGAAAAAACCCCTTTCAAAACTTTCCCCTTGGGTTCCAGGGAAAAACTTTTTTTAAATTTTTTTTGGGTCCCTTTTATGATGCCGATATTTTGGAAAAAATTAAAAGGGGGGGGTTCTTCCCCCCCAACATTTTCCAGAAACTATCCGGGGCAAAAAGGGTTTCTGAAAAAAATTTTTTTAATTTTAAAAAGGTGGGGTTTTTTTCTATGGCCCGATATTTTGGGAAAATTTAAAAATTTAAAGGGTTAATCAACTTTCCCTTTTTTAAAATTTCCCTTTAAAAATATCGGGTGCTTTTTGGGAAAAACCTTTTTTTTAAAATTTTCGGTTGGGTTCTTTTCTATGACCCAATTTTTGGGATTGAAAAAAAAGGTGAATCAACTTCCTTTTCAACATCTTCCATTAAACGTATCAAAATAAAGGTTTTACCTGGTTTTTTTTTTTTTAAAATTTTGGGGGGTGGTTTTCCCTTTTGGGCCCCCATATTTTGGAAAAATTGGGGAAAAACAGGGGGTGTTTACAACTTTTTTTCCCCAACATTTTCCCCTCTTTTGCAGGGACAAAAAGGGGGGTTTCTAGATTTTTTTTATATACGGTGGTGGTACTTTTTTTCCCTTTTTCCCCATATTTTATTTGGGGGGGAAAAATTTGGGGGGGAACCAAAATTTTCCCTTTTCCCCCAACATCTTCCATTGAAACGTATCCGGGGACAAGAACTTTTTCAGAAAAAATTTTTTTTTTAAATTTTAAGGTGAGGGGCTTTTTTTTTACCGATATTTTTTTGGTTGAAAAAATTAAGGTGGATACAACCTTTTTCCCCCAAAATCTTCCCAAAATTTAAACCTTCCGGGGGCAAAGCTTTTTTTAGAAAAAAAATTTTTTTTTTTTAAAATTTTTCGGGGGGTGGGGGGTTTTTTTCTTAAAACCCATATTTTGGAAAATAAAATTAATAAATGAATCCCCTTCCCCTTTTCCCCCAAAATCTTCATTGAATCATATCCGGGGACAAAAATTTGTTTCCCGAGATTTTTTTTTTAAATTTTTCGGGGGGGGCTTTTTTTTTATATTTTGGGGAAAATTTTTGGGAAAAATTTTTAAATTCAGGTGAAACCCCCTTTCCTCAACATTTTCCATTGAATCGTATCGGGGGGGAAAAAGCTTTGGGGGTTTTTTTTTTCGGTGGTGATACTTTTTTTTTTATTACCGATATTTTTAAAATTTAAAAAATTTAAAAAGGGGGCCCCCCTTTTAAATTTTATTAAATCATATCCGGGGGGGAAAACCTGGTTTCTGAGTTTTTTTTTTAAAATTATACGGTTTGGGGGGTTTTTTATAAAAACCCCCTTTTTTTGGGAAAAATTTAAAAAAATTTTTGGTTCATACAACTTCCCTTTTCCCCTTTTTATCTTCCATTTGAATCTATCCAGGGGGGAAAAAACTTGTTTCGGGAAAAAAATCTTTTAAATTATAAATACTTTTTTTTTGACGCCGATATTTTAGGAATTGGGGAAAAATTTAATTTTAAATACAACCTTCCTTTCCCCAACATCTTCCCCTTGAATCTATCCGGAAACAAAATTGTTTCTGGAAAAAAAAAAAAATTTTTAAAGGGTTTGTTATTTTTCCCTTTTCCCGGGTTTTTTTGGGGAAATTTAAAATTAATGATAAAAACAACCCCTTTTCCCCAAAAAAATTTCCCCTAAAAATCTTTTTGGGGAAAAACTTTTTCAGAAAACTTTTTTTTAAATTTTAGGTAGGGGTTTTTTTTTCTATGATGCCGATATTTTAAAGGGAAATTGAAAGTCAGGGGTGAATACAAACTGCCTTTCTTATAAGTTATCAATTTCCCCCTTTTCCATCTCTGGGTTTCGCAATGTTATCAGCAAAATTATCTTTAAAAATTTGGGCTCAGGGTGGGGGGATAAACGCTAGATTTGGGCCAACTGCAAATAAATTTTTTAAAAGGGGCTATTCTTAACTGGTTTTTAGAATTTTGTATGCAATTAAATTTCTGTAACTTTTGGGGTTTTTTTTGTCATCATTTCCCCCCCAGACATATATAATTAAATGGCAAAATTCAGCGTTTTGTCATTTATTTAATGACATTTTTTCCTCAAACTAATTATTTACTTTGAATTATGTCAATGATTAGGATCTCTTACATATGATTCTTTTTGTTTGAAAACTCTAGTATCTGGGATCTTTTTTTTAAAAATTTTTTGCCCTAAGTAGTGGATGGGTCACTCATCCCCCCCCCCTTTTTTTCCCCCCAAAAAAAAATGGGCCCCCCCCCCCCTTAAAAACCAAGCCCCCCCCTTCCCCCAATAGAATGCCTAATGATATATATCTTTATAAGCCCCCCCCCATTCGCCCCAATGAAAACCCCCACATCATTAAGAAAAAAAGATCCAGCTATACATTTGATTCATTTTCCAAAATTAAATTTTCCCCCATTGTTAATAAATATGGCCCCCCGCCACTGGAAAAGGGCCGCCAGAAAAACCGGCGGGCCAAATCATGTCCGTCGTAAAACCCGCCCCCTTTGCGACGGCCACCAGGAAGGGTTTTAATTTTTTTTGGTGGTTTTAAAATCCCCCCAAAACTAACTGGGTTCTCACGGGAAGAAAAAATCTCGATAGGTGCGTCGTAAAACTTGTATTCATTAAAAAAAAAAACAACCCCCCAAATTTTTCGAGGGGGTTATCTAGATTAAAAGAGGGGCCCGTTTTCCCCAAAAAAATCGGAAAGTTATTCTGGGGGTTGATTATCAATTTACCCCCAAAAAAACCACACTGAAAAGGGGGTTTTTAATTATTTTGGTCGGGGGTGCAGATAACAGGGTTCTCACGGGGGGGAAATACCTCGATGGAATTTTTTCCTTTTTAAATTGTATTCATTAAAAAAATTTTTGGGGGGGGCCGGGGGTTTAAACTAAAGCCCCCAAATTTTTTAGGGTTCCAAGACTAGATTAAATCTTGGGGAAAAAAAAGTATTTCCAATGCTTTTTTTTTTTTATGGTAAAACATGCCAATTAGTATTCTAAAGGGGTCCCAAAATATATCTGGGAAGATAATTTCCATTTTTTAACAAAAATGGCTTTGTGGGGGGGGGTTATAAAAAGAAAACGAACAAACCGTACAATCTTTTTCATTTTAATTTTTTAAAAATTTTTTGTTTTGTGTTGGGGAAAAATCAGCGACATTCTTTTGTTCTTCAATATCAACATTTTTGGGGGGAAAAATTTTTTTTTTTAACCTCTCCATTTCAATATCATTAGGGGGTTTCAAGCCCAAATTTAACAAAAAAAAAATCCTTTAAAAAAATTAAATAAAAATTTTGAAAAACTTTTCTTATATCACCCCGTAAAAATTCTCAAATCTGCCTCCCAAATTTTTTTTTTTTTTTACGGGGGGCTTTGGTTCAAATAATCCCCCGAAGGGGTTACCTGTGCCCCGGGTTTAAAAAAAAAAAAAATGTAAAAATTTTCTTTTTTTATAATTTATCTCATATTTTTCTTTTTTTTTTTTTCTTTTTTTTTGGAAATTATATACCCTTGATCCCATTGGTTTAAAATTCCTTTTGAAATGTAATTTCATTCTTAATAATTAAATAGAATTCTGAAACCCCAAAATTTACTATTGTTCCCCCAAACCCCAAACGCCCCCCAAAAGTTACCTTTTTTTACTATGAAAAATTTTTTAAAAATTATGTGGGGGGAAAAAATTAATTATTCTGAAATATTTTAAAAAAATTGTTGTTGAATTTTTTTTTTCTTTAAAAAAACCCCGACATGATAAATTTTTTTTTGTAGGGAAACTAACAATATGTGAGAAAATGGGGGCAGAACGATAACTCAATATCTTGGATAATTTCTTTTTTTTAGATTTTTTGGGAAAACCCCCCCCTTAAATTTTCCCCCAAAAACCCCATCTCCTACAAGTATAGACCTGGTCGTGTATTTTCTTCTTGGCCCAAATTCCCCCCTTTTTCTGGTCTTGACGCCGGGTCAGACAGAGTTGGGGCTAAAATTTCCCTTTCCCCTAAATTTACTACCAACACTGTCTGATCTTGAAAAATTTTAGCCTTCTGTTTTCTTTATTCCCAAAAATTTTTCCTTCGGTTTCTTGATCGAAATTATCTTTTTTGTTTTTCTTCTGCGGGTCAGGTATTTTTACTGCTTCATTCGTTCTCTGGGGCCCAAATATAAAACTTTTTTTGTTTCAAAAAAAATTTTTAATTTTTATTTCATATTATTTGGATTGGATTATCTACAAATCAAAATAGTGTGAACCCGGGGGTTAATAGGATTTTTATAATTTTTAATTTTTATATTGGGAAACCCTTACCTGTTTGATTCACAATAGTGACAAACATTTTTCCAAATATCATCAAATTATAAATCTTGCCAATACAAAATTTTGAGATTATCATTACTTCTATCAAAAAATAAATCAATGATTCCATTATATAAAACCCGGGCCATAAACTTATAATTCCCTAACCTTTATATTTAAAAAAAAAAATCAAGAAGGATAATTTAAAAAAAAAAACAGATAATTGCTATGCATTATCATTTCTAAAGAAATGGAATATTAAACATCATTAAATACATGTTATGTTAGTCATATGATTTTTTCATTTAAAAACTTTTTAAAACCTTGGTTTACTCAAGAAAAATTTTCAATTTTTTTGTTTGGGTTTTTGTTTTGTCAATTGAAAACCAGGTTTGCCCCGGGGATCCTTATTACTTCAATCGGGGGTCTCTTGTATGGGTTTTTATTGATTCGTTAATGGAACAAAGATTTTCGTTTCCCCAAAGGTTCAAAAACCCTATTCATGTATTTCGGTTCATCTGGTTTCCAAGTGCCCATCATGATTGTTGAAAAAATCAAAAAAAGCATTGATAGGAATTGGCAGATTTATTTTTTTGAAAATTTTAAATTTTTTTTTACTTAAAATTCGGGGTTGGTTTTTACCGAAAATAGTTCAAAATCGTTTTTTTTCTATTTATTGGATAACCTACTTTTTTTGAACATTGATACAGTTTACTAGCATTTTTTTTTATAAAATTTGAATTTAAAAAGGGGTGTCACTTTTTTTGGAAATAATCAATATACTTTATTGTCATGAAGAACGTACATTCTTATAGACAAAGCACAAACTTATTTTTTAAAAAATGTAATGAGCTACAACAAAAGTCTTTTTAATATAGGAGATAAATAAACAAATACAATAGTAAAACATTAAATTATGTGAAATAAAATAAGGGGGTTTTTTTCGGGATATATGCTGATTGATGTTATAATCGAAGGCAGTATAAATATGAAATTTAAAAAAAATTAATTGAAAGAAATCAGCATGAAATTTTTTTAAGGTATAGTGGGGTCGGCTACTTTGGCAAAGTAAAAAACCTTTTTTAAATTTATCTACGGTGTTAATCTCCCCTAACGTAATCAGGAAAGGGTGATTGTACATCTTGCAGCCTTTGGGAATAATGGAGCCCTTTCAAAAGTTGAGTTTGATCTTGTAAGTTGATACTGTTTTCCCTGCGTGTAGGATAACGGTCATCAGTACTGAATTCATTTATGTTTTTTTTTGATTAGACAAAATGTCTCCGCAATGAAAATGGCATTAACGGTATGCAACTTATGTAGGACAAAAGACGTTTTCAAAGGGTTCCGTGCCTTTGCTTTAGAAATATATCTAATTGCTCTTTTTTTTTTTGAAGTCAAGATGTTTTGCATGAAAAATTATTATTGCAAACACCCCAAAACAGGGGCCTTTTCTCAGATGGGACGCAATAAAAGGGGGATACTTTTTTTTTTCTGCTGAAGACCCCGGTTCATATGACACCTTCTTCAGCAATACAACCGGGCCGGGTTTGGTTTTGAAGCCTTTTTTTTTGGAAAAAAGGTTGGCGGTTTGGGGCCCTTTTTCCGGGCCCAAACGCCAAAAAGTTTTAGCATGTGGGTTTTTTTCGCTAAGGGCAAGACGGTTAAGTCACATCAACTTTTTTTTCTTTTTCTCATGTGTTGATTCTCCTTTCCCGATCAATTTTATTTTTTTTCATGCCATAAAAATTTTGGTTTTCATCAGCGAAAATTGTAAATCTCCCGATATATCTATTCTCATTAGATCGTTAATGTACAACAAAAAAAAAAAAAAGGGTAGGGCCAAGTATAGACCCTTGTGGTAAAACAATTAACCCGGGGCTTTATCAGAAATGGTTGAGGTTTTTACCATTTTGTGTGCGGTTTTATAAATTTTTGATTCAATCCCTTTATTTACTACTCCTCTGAAGCCATAGCAGTGAAGCTTAGTCAATAGGGATTCGATTACGCAGTCAAACGCCTTGGAAGGGTTTTAGAACACGGCTGCCGCAGCCTCTCCCGGGGTTAATTTTTTGGGATAATTCCTGGAGAAATAAAAAAGATAGCATCACATTGGGTTTTTTTTCCCTGTAATCCATACTGAGTTTGATATATTATACTGTGCTTTATTAAAAAATTTTAGTCATTCTGATTTTTTTCGATTTTTCAATTACTTTTTTCCAGGCGGGTATTAAAAAATTTGCTGGTTAAACTTGCGCCACCTTTATGTTAGGAATTACAATAGCTGTTTTTAGGAAGTCTGGGGAAAAACCTCTCTGAAATGACATATTATTTGGGGGGCTAATGTATGAAAGGCGTCTTCTGGCGGGGTTTTCCAGGAAAAAACAATTTTAATTTAAAATTTTTTTCCAAAATCTTTTTAAAAAAACTGCTTTTAAATTCCCCGTTTTAAAATCAAAATCATTTGGATTTTTTTAATTTTCAGCCGGTCCCCTTCATTTTTTTGTTTTCCCCGATTATGTTCTCAAATTCTTCCCTGGATTTAAATCTTCCAACTGGGGCTTTTTTGATTTAACTGGACGATAGGAAAACATACTGGGGTAAATCATCAGGAGATAGCAAATTTCAAAAAATTTACATACTTGATGACATCGTGAAAAATTACATCTTCTCCCAATTTTAATCTTTCTAACTCGTAACATATGTGTTTTTGGATATTTTCTTTTGGGGGGGGTCTACTACCAGTCGTCCCTTGAGGGGCCTGGTTTTAAAGTGACCTGCAAAAAAAATTAAAATTTAGGGAAAAGAATTGAAGTTTTAAAAGGGACTCCTCTTCGCACTGGCACTGGTTGATGTATATCAACAACATTCCCAAATATTCTGAAAATTCCCTTTTATCCGCATATGATAACAGTGCATCTTCTTCGTTTTGAATAAAAATGAAAAGTTCTCTATGATTTTAGCTAAAATTTTGTGTTCCCTTTTATAAGAGATTGAAATAAAATTCAAAATACAAAACAAGCGGGTTTTGAGACAAAAAAACAAATGTGACACTTTTTTTATGACCCTCGACAAAACATTCACCTGAGACATTTCCCAAGTGAAAAAAATTTACCAAAAAAAAATTTTTAAAAAAATTACATTCAGTATGAAACAATATAAATATTTTTTAACTTAATTTGAATTATTTTTTACAAAGTGTTTTAGCACCTTATATTTCTGAAAAGGTGCATTTGAAAAAGATACTTCATGTAAAATTAACATGTATTCTGGTTTTTTTTTTGAAAATGACTTTTTTTTAGATCAGAAATTCCGAGATTTTTTGAACAATATTTCATTGGTATTTGTTTTTAGCCCAAAATTCCCCTTTTTTTTATTTAATCTTCATTCTTTCATTCAAAAACCCAAAATTGTTCTTTTGTTCTTTCTCCCCCCACGGGGAAAATTTAGAACGATGTAAGTTATGATTACGTAAAAGTACAAAAAAAATTTAAAAACCATAAAAAATTCCCCCAGTCGGGCTGCCCCAAAGGTTTTCAGTAGTAAGGTGGTTGAATCATACATCGTGCATTATTTTATTCCAATCCTCCCCCATTTAAATATCCGGAATAGCATAGCCACGCCTGTTTACTGGTGACTCGAAGTTTGCTCTCCCCAAAAAATAATTTTGTCAAAAGTCACCTTTAATTCCCAAATTTTTGAAAAATATCCCCTTTTTTTTAAATTTCCGTTAAAAAAAATAAATCGGGAAATTTTTTTATTTAAAATTTTTGTCAAATCGGGTTTTTCCCTGGACAATATCCTGTAAGAGGCATCGACCAAAAATATTTATTTATGTAGTTTAGACAATACTGGAAAGTCATATTGTATGTTTAAATTCTTAAGTTTCCCAAATTTACAAAATCCTCAAAAGATATCAGTCGTCCCGATATTTTTTATTGTATGTTTTAATGGGGAAAAATCATATACTTGTATTCTTTTTATTTAAAAAACGTAAATGTCCCAACATAATGTTTTTTAAAATAACCTATAATACATCGGGTTTTATCATCCCTGAGTTGTGCTTGTTTGAAAATCCCAGCCATTTAACAAGCACTTGTTCTTCTTCTTTTTTTTTTCGACGTGCAAAAAAATTTTTTCAAAGAATGTGGATGGATCGAGTCTTGAAATCTCTTCTTGATAAAAAGCCTCCTTTGATGGCTGCTCAAACATATCTTCCAAAGGTAAGAAACAGGATTGGTTTTTGCTTTGAAATTTTGAATAATTCGGTAGACCAGTTTGAAAGTCCCCCTTGTAAAAACCCCCTTTTGAGAGTACGAACGATGTCACCCACATTGATACCCTATTTTTTTGAGGCTATATTGGATATACTTTCAATTTAGTTTTCATTTTACATCCGGGGGTTTCTTTCCCTATCGTCGGGGAGTAAATTATTATACTGCCCGTTATGTCCTGTAAAATTCTACCAATTTTAGCGGCCTCTGGTAGAAATTCCCTTATAGGTTTCTTTTTGAGGTTCTTAAAACACGTTCAGCTGGCACCCCTTTTTCGTAGAAATGTAGGTAATGATTCATGTGATATTTTTCCATCAGTGATTTGAAATTTGATTGTAGAATTCGGCCCGTCACGGGGGATTTTTTTTTGGGAATATTCCCTCTGGGACCTTTTGCATAGCACCAGTAAAAACGGGCCCAGTCTTACTTCCCAGTGGTCTGCACCTGAATTTGGAATAGGCATCTATCACTCTAGAATGTACCGAAAACTCCTATTATTTTTGGCGTATGATTGAAAATCAGCCAAATCGATTTTCCATAAGTCTGCAAATTTTATCCCGTCCTTCCCCCAAAAAGTTTCTCGTGCGGGAGCAAAAATTTATTTTTTGTCGTTTGGGTTTTATCGGATATCGGACAATCTCTTCTTTTGGTTCCCGGTGTTTTCAATCTTCTACCCCCTATCATCGGCCATCTGAAGAGGTTTGAATCCCATACCGCGGTCCTCGTGTTAATTCCCGACCCGTTTCCTCTTTTACCTTTTTCTATAGTTTTACTCATCTTTCTTCATGGACCTCTTTTAAACTGATAATTTTTTGGGAAAATATACAAAGTTAAATAACCTGTTCTTTGACGATTATGATCAATAGATAATCTTCTCCTCTCTAACTCTTCTATTATGGATACTATTTCATTCCTGTGATTGGTAAGGCAGACCGGAACTCCGAAAAAGGGCCCATCGATAAGTTTATTGTATACATAGTCGTCAATATTCCCAACTTTTTTTTTTGTTGACGTTCCTGCATATAACCAGTTCCTCTCTTCGATCTTTTAGTGTTTTATTGGTTTTGGGTTAGATATTATATTCGAATTACCCTTCTCTTCATTGAGTAATGGGCTATTATTTCAACAAATTTCCGCGTCTGTTGTTTTAAGTCCTTTCTTGGATTGTAGTCTTCATGCACTTTACTATCAATCAGAATATTTTTTTTTATGACTGTAGATCTTCGGTTTTATTCTCGAGTTGAGGGGTGCCTGGGGGGCCGTAAGAATTTAGTTCCAAAAGGGTCAGGGCCCCGTTGAATGTTGCTATCCTTGCATTATCATCCCCCGTGAAATTTCCTTTTCAGTGAACCGTATCTCTACATTTCCTATTAAGTCTTTTCAGTCGTTGGGGCAATCTGCCCTATTGAGGTCAAACTCCTTTCCGCATTTTCAACCCTTCATGTATGATCGTATAAATAAGATGTCTAGAAACCCCTTGTACCCCTATCTGAAAATGTGGGATCAAACTCCAAATGGCCCGCTTGATTTCTTAGATGACGATCCCATTCGAAAGATTGTTGGTGATGTCAACACCAAGACAACTCTCTAAATTTTTTCGGACAATGTTCGGGCCGCTCGAAAAATCAAAGATGTGGAAGAAAAATTCCGCAATTCGGTCATTTTGTCATTTCTTGAATCATTCCAACCGACAAAAAATTCAGTTTTCTTTACTTTATTACTCATCCATTGTTTAAGCTTCGGCTTTTCGCTCCCCGTGTCGCCCCGTTACAACGAAACAAGATTTTTCTTAAGTTATATTTAATATTTATCTTTGATTACGACGAAAATGGCATAAAAAGACACTGTCGGCCTAGAATTTGATTCTTGTTTGCTTTTGGCGTTTGGCTTGTTCAATGGACTACCTAAGTCTGACGTCAAAAGTGGGTGGAGCTTAGCGAATCTTTCCAAACAATTCAGGCATTTTCACCCTTTTTAATGATTTTATTATCATTATCGAGGACTTCATTCATGGGGATATTTTTAAACATTTTTTGAAGCCATTCTATATCTAAAAGATGTTTGGAAAACTATATTTAATTAAAAAATCCTAACCTCAACAAACAACAATTCTTGAATTTTCATTAAAAACCTTACGGGCCTTACTAAAAAGTAGGGGCCCTTTTTTAACCTTTGGGAAAGGGCGGAAAATAAACATAAAAAATAATTTCTTATGGCTTTTTTAACATGTAAAGGGGGTTTTTTTTGGAAAAATTTCCCGCTAAGCTCCGCCTACTTGTGACGTCAGGACTTAGGAAGTCCTTTGGGGGGGTTAGACAATCGAAATTCCTTTTTCTTTTTTCCAGTTTATACATTTATTAAAAATAAAGTGCATGGTTTCATTTTTGTGAAAACTGAAATGACTTTTTATGAAAAGTGAAATATGTATATAATACCATTGTCTTTTTGGGGCAATGATAGAACAATACAATTTAAAGATGTTTGATTTCGGGAAACCTTAAATTTTTTTTTTTTCAGGCTCCTCTTCCGAGGTACGAGGGGGAGGAAGGAATCATATATCAATTAGTGAAAAAAATTGTGCCCTGCGGTTGCACTGATTTAGTCAGGATGATATATATTGTGGAAAAAGAATAAAAATTCAGATTGAGACCTGAAGCTATCCCCCCAAACTAATTTTTGAAAACCCTATTTACCGTAAATCCAAACAATTCGGGAGGAGTTTAAAGGTTGGTTAAAAAAAATAAAAAGTTTGATAAACGGTAGAGAACATATATATAAACATTTTGGGTAGGTTATTTATTCATTTTCAAAAAATTTTCATCTTATGAAAAAAAAATTACTTATAGTTGGCAAAGCACACCTAGTTATTTGTATTAAATTACTTTTTTTAAAACCCTGATTTTTTTCCGGGGGTTTGGAGATTTTGTTATCCCATAAACCAAACAGCGGGGAAAAAAAAACTTTGGGGAATCAGAAAAAAAGGGATATAAAGTTTGGTTCAATTTCCTCAGCTAAAGGGGAAACCTGCTTTAAAGAAAAATCTTACCCAAAACAAGGAAAATATTGTCACTAGGTACTTTTGTAATATGACCAATGGAGGGAAATTTCTTCTTAAGAAGAGGTAAGATTTTAAAAAGGGTTGTTATTTTTGGAATTTCATTACAAAAAAAAGTTAAACTTTTTTAACCTTCGAATATAAACTTTTTTTAAAAAATTTCCCAAATTTAATTTTATACTCTGAAATTCAAAATATCTTTTTTTCATTTGATGTTCTTTTTTTTTAAATTTATTAGAGATATCAAATAGTTATTTTTTCAACAAGTGCGAAAAGTAAGTGTTTTTGCATTTTGGGGTTGAAGTGCAATAACCCATAAGGTTGCATAAAATTTTTCCCTCGTTCATGAAAAAATAAAAAATGTTTTTTTTTAAGATGGCACTAAGTGTGGGGAAAAAAAAAAAGCGTAATTCAATAGCAAAATATTCAATTTAACTAGCACTATGATTTGAATTGAGAAGTTAGGAACTAATATATGTTAGGAAAAATTTTTAACTCTTTTTAGATAAATTGTTTTTTTTAAATAACCCCAAAAAACCCGGTATGCAATAAATATTATTAAAAATAATTAAAATATGCAATTTTTAAGATGTAATATAATCACAGAAAATGCCAAAAAATCCCGTCGTTTTAAAACTTTTTATTTTGTCATGATAAAAAGCGGGTTAGTGGAATGACAGATGGGTCCCTAAATTTTTTATTGCACTAATGCAAAAAAAGAACCATTTTTTTCACTACATATAGTTCAATAAAGTTTTGGTTTTGCATGAAGGTAGAAAAATATATAACACCCAAAAACTTCAAAAAAATTTTTTTTAATAAATGTGAACTCCTTTTCCCACAAAACCGGGGTTCAAACTTGAAGTTGATATCAGAAGGTCAAAGAATAATTAAATTGAGAAAATTAAAAATTAATTTCTGGGGAAAAAATGGAAAAAGAAATTATAACAAACTGGACTGAGTGGTAGTGGCGTAAAAGGCCCTGGCTGATGCCCAGATATAGGGTTTTGAATCTCGACGGCTAATGAAATACAAATTTATTTCTTGGTTTCGTTGAGCGGGAGGAGATGGTGACCAACCGAACATTTTTTTATTTGGGGTACCAAACCTTTTAATTGGATTCATATTTTAAGCTAATTTTTACACCTTTATCATGACAGGGTGGATATCAGTTATTTTTTGATTACATTTTTTTAAAACCCCTGTAATTTTCCAAAGGGGTTCTGAGATTTTGTTATCCCCCATCAACAAAAAGCAGGAATTTAAAAATTCAGTCAGTTGAAAATCAGGGGAAAGAAAGGGATATCAGTTTGGGTTTAATTTCACTCAGCAGAAGGAAAAATTTAATGCTTTCCAGAAATTTTGGGAAAAGAAGGGGAAAAAATTTCAGTAAATTCTTTTGTAACATAAAAAGGGATTGGGAAATTTTTTTCTTCAGAAAAGTAAAAATATTGATTGAATTATTATGTTGGAATTTCTTTTTAAAAAACCCCGTGGTTAAAAAAAAAAATTCGAACAAAAAAAGTTTATTTTTTAATTGTAAATAAAATTGGGGACACCCTCTTAACCTTTTTGGGAATTAACTTTTTTTCAAAAATTTTCCCCCATTTAAATTTTACACTGGGGAAAATTTAAAATATTTAACACTATTTTTTTGGGTTTTCTTTATTTTTTTGACTAAAATATAAATAGTTATTTACAAAAAAATTTTTAAAAAGTTTTTTTTAAAATTTGCTGATCAAAAGTTTTGTAGTGGGAAAATGACAGAGGGGTTTCAAAAACATTTTTTTCCTAATGCAAAAAAAAAAACCATTTTTTTCCCCAAAAATAGTTCAAAAAATTTTTGGGTTTTTTTTCCAAACCCCGAAAAATAAAATTTTTTCCCAAAATTCAAAATAATGAATGGGGGAAAACCTTTTCCCACAATCCTTGGGGGTTTGGAAACTTGAAAAAATATCAGAAGGTAAAAGGGAAAAAATTAAATTGGGAAAAAAAAATAATTTTCCGTAAAAAAAAGTAAAAAAAAAACAAATTTTCCAGTTTCTTTATATTTTATTTGGGATGATCTTTTTCTTTTGGATTCATTTTTTCCGGGTTTTATACACCCTTTTTCATGACGGGGGGGCTCAGCATAATATAATTTACCCCATACAAAAAATTTTTTTAAACTCATAATTTTTAAAAAAATTTATAGGGGAAAAGTAAAAAAATTGGTTTTTAAAAAATTGATTAAAAGGGTTTTTTTTAAAATTTTTGGTTTTTATTTTTTGAAGGTATGAATAAAGAAAAACCCTTTTTAACCCCTTATAAATTTTACAAAGGTAAAATTTTTGTTTTTAAATTTTTTACTTGACACATTTGGGGGAAAATTAAAATTTTTCTTAAAATTTTTTTAAAAATTCCCCTTAAAAAAAAACCCTATGGGGGGAAAAAATTTTTAAAATTTATTAATTTGTCCTTTCCTGTTGGGGGATGAAGAAAAGCCAACCCCTCCTTGACAACACAGGATCATTTGGGGGATATATTTCTTTTTTACCCATTGGGGGAAAAATTTTAAAAAAAATTTTATATTTATTAAATTCTTTATGGAAAACCACTCTTAGATTGGGGAAAAAATTTTTATTTTTTTTTTTTAAAAAAAGATTTTTTTTAAAAATTTTTCCCCGGGAAAAAAATTTTTTTGGGGGTTTTTCTCCCGACGGGGGAAACCTTAAATTTCAATTGGGGAAAAAAAAATTTGGGGGGATTTCTTTTTTCTGAATGGGGGAAAAATTAATTTTTTTTCATTTTTGGAGTTTTTTTTAAAAAAAAAAATCAACATCAAAAAAAAATATATATATATATATATTATAAAATTTTTTTATCCCTGTTTTTTTCTCTTTGTTTTTTCCAAAAATTAAAGGGGGCCCCTTTGGGCAAATTTTTTTTTTTTATTTTGGGTTTTCCCCAAAAAAAATTGTTTTTTTGTCATCTCCCCCTAAATTCCTAAAAATAATTTAAAAAACATCTAAAGTTAAAACATAAACATTACAAAAAACAAAAAAACATGATTAAAATTCAAAAAAAGGGGGTTTAAAACTTACAATATAATTTTTAAAAGTTATTCTTTTTTCCTGTTTTTGTTCATGTTTTAAAAAGGGGGAAAAAATTTTCAATTCAAATTTTTGAATAGAAAAAATTTTTCTTAAAAATAAAAAAAACCACCCTAAAAATTAATTTTTTTGTAATTCCAAAAATGGGAAAAAACTCTTTGGGTAAAAGAGCTGGACATTTAACTCCATTTTATTAAAAATTTCAAAAAAAGGGCCCCAACTCAATGAGTTCTTAATTTAGACCCTTTAAAAAAATCCCCAAAAAAATATCTGAATAAAAAAAAAAATTTTCAGTTTCAGATTTTTTTTTTTAGGGTTTGGGTCCCCTTTTGGGGGAAAAAATATCCCCCAAATTTTTCAATTCCCCGCTTAAAACCCCGGGGAATATTGTTTCCTTAAAACTTTAAAAAAAAAATTTTTTTTGGATTTTTTTAATCAATAAAAAAAATTTCTATTCAAAAATTGGGAATGTTTCCCCTTTTTAACATGGTACCCCCCAAAAGGGTTTATCTTGAACGATGGTAGATGGGGACTAAAAAAATTTTCTTTTTAGTGCAGATGATTCCCCATCTGATTTCATGAACATCCTGTTCTTTTAAAAACAAAAAAAAACCCAAATTTTGTTCATATTTCACAATTGGAATGAACATTGTTGAATATCTGAGATTGCTGGTATGAGGGTTTTTTTTATCTGCTTTCGTTTTTTTCCCCTTTTTTTTTTTTTTTTTTTTTTGGAGTGTTTTTTTTATTCGGGGTTTTTGTATGTGGGGTCTATTTTTATAATTTTTAAAAACTTTTTGTGTCAAAATTTTTAAAAAAAAACCCGTTTAAAATTTTTTTTTTTTTTTTTCTTTTGTCAAAATTTTTTAAACCCTTTCAAAATCAATTTCGTTGATTTTTCCCCTTTTTTTTTTTTTTGACAAATTTTTTGATGTCCCCCTTTTATTAGCTTTTTCTGTTTTTTTTTCTACATGTTTTATTATTTTTAAAAAATTTCCCCGAAATGGGGCCCAAAACAATTTTAAAAACGTCTTTTCAAAAAAAAAATAAAATAGATTACTAAGGCTTTAAAATTTGGGAAAAAAGAAAAAATATATATATATATATATATATTTAGATTTTTTATTATCTTTTAGGGGGTTTTTTTTTAAAAAAGGGTTCAAACTTTTGCAGTCAGATGTATCTTTTTTTTTGGTCTCAATGATAGAAAAAAAAGTCTTTTTTTATATATATATATATATATATATATATATATATCAGGGGGGTAAAATTTTTTAAAAAATTTTTTTTTTGGGAAATTGAGGCCCCTTTGGGGAGCGTTTCCCCTTTCCCCGGGGACAAAAAAATGCATGGTTTGAGAATAAAAAAAATTATATTTGAATTTTAAACTTTTAGGGGATTAAAATTTAAAAATTTAAATATGTATATATATATATATTATATATATATATTATTATATAAAAAATGTTTAATATATATATATGTTCTCCTAATTAGGAAAAAAAAAGGCCCTATAAACATTTTTGAAAGTTCTTTGCTTTTACAATAAAATAAAATTTGGGGAGGGATAAAAAGGGTTTGGGGAAATCTGCGTAATTTTTGATGGATAAAACATGGTTTTTGGGGCGTCTAGAAATGAGGGGGATAAAATTTTCCCCTTCCAAGCTTTTTTCCCCAAACTGGGCCCCCATTTTTTTATTTTATCAGTGGAATTTCCCTTTTTTAAAAAAAATTTTTTTTTTTTTTTGTTTTGCCATTGGGGCCCAAAAATTTTTTTTTTTTTCCAAAAAAAATAAAACAGAGATTTTTTCCCTTATTTCGAAAATTTTCCCCTTTAAAATTGGTTATAATGGCAGGGGAAATTTCGAAAAAATTAGTCTCACCCACAATCTTAAAATTTTTTTCCCCCATTTGGGGAATCGGAAAATTTTTCATTAAAATCAAAGTTGGCAAAAAAGCCCCTCCAGATTGAATAAAAATTTCATCCCGGATTCATTTTGACAAAATAAAATTATTCTGTTTGGGGGAATTTTTTTGGATGGGGACCTCAAAATCGGTAATAATCGACATTTGACTTTTTAAAGGGGTTTTTATTCAAAATTGGGAAATCAATCCCCTGAGTGGTATATAAAAAAGGATATTTAAAACTTCAATTTTTTTTTATGATAAAAAAGAGTGGGAGGAACCATCCATATTGCTATAATTGCAAAAACCCGATTTTCATTGGTTTCCATTTGCAAAAAAAAAAAGGGCTTTTTTTTGGGAAAAAATAAATGAATAAAACTTTTTTGGAAGAAAAAACTTTTTTAGATATTTCGAAAATATTTCACAAAAAGGGCCCCCAAAATTCCCAAAAAAAGTATACGTCGAAAATTAATTTCTTTTTAAAAATTTTGGAAAAAGGGTTTTTCTTTTAAAATCATTTTTGGCAAACCTTGCCCAATTTCAATAAAATTCTACCCTTGGACCCAAATTGATAGATACAAATAATCTGTTTAAAAAAATTTTTGGGGGACCTGGGAAAAATTTGGGAAAAAAAAATCCACCTTTTACATTGAAAATGATCTTAAAATTAAATTGAATCCCCCCGGGGATATTTTAAAAAAGGGGGGATATTGGAAAAACCCCCCAATTTTTTATGATCTCAAAAGTTTGAATTCCCCCTCTATATTGCCCAAAAAAGGAAAAAAAAACCCCCGTTTAAAGATTGGTCTGCAATCTTTTCCCAAAAAAAATTTCCCCAAAAAAAACGGGGGATTTGGGGGAAGGGGGGAAAGGGAAAAATGTTGGTAAAGGGGGGGCTTTTTAAAAAGGGGAAAAAAAAATTTCATAAAAAAACTATTTTTTTTTTAAAAAAATAAAAAAAAGGGGGTAAAAAAAAAAAAATAAGGAAAAAAAAACTTTGGGGGAAAAAAATTTTCCCCTTATTAAAAGTTGGGGTTTTGATACCCCGTTATCTTGATATCATTATTGAAAAGAAAAATTTTGGGTTTTTTTAAAAGGGAAATTTTTAAAACAAAATTTTTTTTCTTTTTAAATTTTTTTTTTAGCCCTTTTCTATATAAAAACTTTTTTTTTTTTTAAAAAAAATTGTTTTTTTTTTAAAACAAAATATATTTGGCAAGAAAAAAACCCCGACTCAGGGAAAAAAATCTGTTTTGGGGGTTTCCACATGGGGGGATTTTACAATATTTTTTAACCAAATTTTTTTATTATTAAATAAAAAAAAAAAACCTTCCCAAAATTCGAATCTGGCCCCTTTGGGTTTAAAAAAAAGGGTCAATGTTTCGCTATTTGCTCTTAAAAAATTTTAAAAAAAAAAAGATCTAAAAGATGATCTAAAGTAAAAATTTGGGACATAAAAAAACGTTAATCCCCCGGGGGTCCTGGAAAAGGGTAATGGGCAAACTATTAAATTATTGCATTTTATGGGGGGTTTATAAAATTCAAAGGGGTTTTAAAAAAAAAAGCGGCGTTTTTTAAGGGGGTAAAATCCGTTCAAAAAATTCCCTTTAAAAAGAACCCCTAAAATTTTTTAGATACATACCAAACTAATATAAGGGGTTTTAAAAAAAAGATTTTTTTTCGATTTTAGAAAAACTTCCCGGGGGTTTCCATTAAACCCCCCTTTTAAAGTAAATGTAAAATTACCTTTCCCTCCCATATCAAAGTAGAAGTTTCGGTTTTGAATGGAAAAAAAAGTTTTTTTATTTTTTTAAAAAAAAAGGGGTTTTTAAAAAAGGGGTTTGATATAAATTTCCCCAAACCCTGGGGGGCCCCCTTGACAAAACAAGGATAAATTTGATACCAAAAAAAAAACCCCCAGCAATTGGTTTTGGATGGGACCTCAAAAATCGTCCCCAAAATTTAACATTTTTTAAACAAAATTTTTTTTTGGGTTGAATATCTTCATTATTTATAAATTTTTTTTTTTTTTTCTTTTAAAATTTTTTTTTTCAGAAAAAAACATATACCGAAAAATTTTTTGAATAGATTCATTAAATTGGGAGTAATTTTGTATTTCCCTTTTTGAATATTGATAATTTGATTTAATTCATTGGTTAGATGGATGGAATAATTTTTTATGGTTAATAATTCTCAAAATTTTTTAAAATCTGGAAATAAAGCATTATCTAAAATTTTGCGTTGTTTTTAAATGGCTTTTTTAAAGGGAGTTTTTTTTTAAAAAATGAATTTTAAAAGAATTTTTGGTTATTTAGTTTTCCCAAAAGGGGGAAAAATACTCAAATTCCTTTCCCCCCTTGACACCCTCTCAAGGCTCCCCTTTCCCCTATTTCGTCTTAGTTCATTATTCTACGTTAGTAACAGCTCAATATATTTTTTTATTTTTTCTGGAACAAAATATTCATTGGGGCTAATTTTAATTTGATTGGAAAAAATTTGTTTCTAAAAAAATTTTTTTCAATTTTTGTTGGTTTGTGTTTCAATTGGGAAGGTTTTTCTGGGGACCTTTTTCTTCAACCTGCGGGGGTCTTTTTATGTGTTTTATTGTTGTTAATGGAACAAAGTTTGCGTTTCACGGGTTCAAAAACCCTATTCATGTTTTGTTCATCGGGCCAAGTGCCCATCATATTGTTAAAAAATCAAAAAAAACTTGAAGGAAGGAATTTATTTTTTTGAAATTTAAATTTTTTTTTTTAAAAATTAGGGTTTTTCCAAAATAGTTAAAATCTTTTTTTTTTCTATTTCGGAAAACCCCAATTTTGAACATGATACAGATTTACTGCCTCTTTTTTAAAATTTAAATTTTAAGGTGTCACTATTTTTAATCAATCAATATATTTTTTTTTTTTTTGGTGTTTTAATTTAAAAAACCCCCTCAGCGTTTTTAAAAAACGAATTTAAAAACGCTTTTTTTTAAAGTTACCTTTTTTTATCAACAAATCGAAAAGGGGGGTCTAAATGACAAATTTTTTTATTATTGTCGCGGAGTACCTTTTTAAAAAATAAAATATTATAACAATTCATTAATTTTATTTCCTCCATCCATTTAAAACTTTTCTATTTTTTTTTATATATATCACTGGTTTTTTTCGGTATTAACCGCGTTCATCACTATTCAAAAAAACGATATTGAATAATTCATTTTTTTAGCTGTGGGGACAACAAATATTGATCTTTCATAACAATTCAAATTAAAATCTGTTTTCTCATTTCCATGACCGAAAAAGGCTAATGTCACCAATTCAACCTTCTTATTTTTGTTTTATTTTTTTTTTTTAATAATACCGTTATATGATTTCAAAATGCCCCTAAAAAAAAAAAGCGTAAAGTATTCGTGGTAATGGTCTTAAAAACCCCTTCTCTTTTCGGACTCCCCGGTGCGCCGTCGTCTCGAAACCCGTTTTTTGCCCATCCATTTTTTTTTAAATACCCAAATTTTCATGAAAAAATGCATTCTTATAGACAAAACACTTTTAATTAAAAAAATGTAAAAAGAGCTACAACAAGTCATTTAAATAGGAGATAAATAAAAAAACAATAGTAAAACATGTAAAAAATTTTGAAATAAAAAAAAAGGGGTTTTTTGGGGTATTGCTGATTGATTTTATAATCGAGGCAGTTAAAATAGAAAAATTTAAAAAATTGAAAAAAAACAGCATGAAATTTTCCCCAAAAGGATAGTAGGGGGGCTTTTGGGAAAGTAAAAAACCTTTTTTTTAAAATTTTCCCCGGGGTTTTAAATTTTCTAAGAATCAGGTAAAATGATTGTTCTTGCACCATTTGAATAAGGGCCCCTTTTCTAAGTTGAGTTTGATCTGTGTAAGTTGATATTTTTTCCCTCGGGGGGATAAGGTCATTACTAATTCATTTATGTTTTTGATTGACAAAAAGTTCCCCCAAAGAAAATGGCATTAACGGGATGCAACTTATTGGACAAAAGACTTTTTAAGGATTCCTGCCTTTGCTTTAGAAATATATCTAATTGCTCTTTTTTTTTTTGAAGTCAATATGTTTTTAGTATTTTTTAAAAAAAAACCCCCAAAAACATTTTGCCTTTTCTCAAAAGGGGGCCCAAATAATCTTGGGATACTTTTTTTTTTTTTGAAGCCCCTTTTTTTATATGCCCCCCTTTTCAGAAAAAAGGCCATTTTTTTTAGGTTAATTGCTTTCTCTTAAATTTTTTTTTTAAAAGATCCCCCAAAACTTTTGTTTTGCGGCTCTCTATGTAACCTTTTGGGGGTTAAAATTCCAAGGGGGGCCAAAAGGTTTTTAACATGGGGTTTTTTTTTTTTTTTCGCAAAAGGGGGAAGGGCTTTTTTGGTCACATCAATTTTTTTTTTTTGCTCATGTCCAGTTGATTCCCCTTTTTCCAGATCAATTTTTTTTTTTGTCATGCCAAAAAAGGGGTTTTCATAAACCAAAATTGAAATTTTGGGGATATCTTTCTCATTAGATCGTTAATGTAAAAAAAAAAAAGGATGGGGGAATTATAGACCCTTGTGGTCCCCAAAAAATTTTCCGGTTTTTTTATCGGGGAAATTTTGGGGGAAAACCCTTTTTGTGGGGGTTTGATAGGTATGATTAATCCATTTATTTACTACTCCTCCCAAACCCTGCAGTGAAGCTTATCAATAGTATTCGATTACCCAGTAAAAAACCCCCTTTGGGGGGGTCCCGGGGGAAAACGGCTGCCGAAACCCCCCTCGGAGTTGACTTTTGTTATAATTCCTGGAGAAAAAAGAAAATAGCATCCCCGGGGTTTTTTTTTTCCTTAATTTCCCCTAAGGGGGTTTTATATATTTTTACTGTGCTTTTTTTAAGAATTTTTGTCATTCTGTTTTTTTCTTTTTTTTTAATTCTTTTTTTCCAAAAAGGGGGGGGATTAAAAAATTTGCTTTTTTTATCTTCCCAAAACCATTTAGGGAATTACAAAAAACTGTTTTTGGGGAAATCGGGGGGAAAACCCCCCGGGAAAAGACATTTTTGGGGTGGCTAATTGGAGGGAAAAGGGGTCTTCGGGGGGGGTTCCCCCAAAACTCCCCAAGGGGAACCCCCATAAAATTTCCCAAAACGTTTTTTTTTTTTTCAATTGTAAAAAATCTTCTTTTTTGGGTAAACCCCAAAATCTGAAAACCAAAAAAAAAAAGATTTACTTCAGGGTTTTTAAAGAACGTCCTGTCCCCCGGGGTTTTCTAATAATTTTGGGGGTCCTTTTTTTTCCTTTTTACTTACATTTGACCCCGTTTTTTTTTTTAAAAAACCCCCCCCAAACCCCGTTCTTATTGTCGCTTTTTCCTTCTTCCTCGATTATTTCTCAAATTCTTCCCTGGCCATTAATCTTCCAACTGAAGGGGGTTTTTTTATTCAACTTTTGGGGGGTGGGGGAAAGCATCTGAAAGGGGGAAAACATCAGGGGGGTAAAAAAAAAATTTCCCCAAAAAAATTTTAACGTAAAAAAAACAACGGGGTTTTTTTAATTTTTTTTCACCTTAATCCCAAAAATTTTATTTTCGCCACTGTATGGGTCGGTATGGGCTCGTTCGGGGGGTTTGTGCCAAACGAGGGGGTACCTTTTATCTCCGTCCGGGGTTCCCCCATCTTTTTTTAAATTTCCCGGGGGTTGGCGACGGGGTGGGTTTTTTTGTTTTAATAAATTTACCGGGTTTTTCCCCCCCAAGGACGACTGGATGGTTCTCCCAAAAAATCTCGGGGAAAATTTTTTCATCGCTGTCGATGGCCCTGTGGGGCGGCGGGGCCGGGGCCAAGGGGTTTTTTTTAAAATTCCCCCCCTTTTTTAAAAACATTTCGTCCCGAAAATTTTATCCGGAGGGGGTTTTGATATTTTGACTCCCCCTATCTGCACCCCCCAAATTCGAAAAACCCTCCCCGGGCTTCATGATCGGGCCTTTGGGAAAAGGGGGTTCAACCCAAAACCAAAAATCCTGACGCCGGGGGGGGTCTGGAAAATCGCCTCCAGCATACTTCTTATGACTCTCCCGTCCAACCCATCAATACCACGGGGTAGTTTTTGGGTTTCTGGGTCCGCCGGGTTTTTTGGGCCACCCCCCGGGATCTCTTGGGTTTTGGGGGGGTCTTTAAAATCTTCATGGGGCCCGGGTTTTTCTTGGGAATGCCTCTTGGTCCCCAGGTAGTAAAAAGTTTTTTTTGGCCTTTTTTCCTTTTTGCCCCCCCCAACCCTTTTGGATTCTGCTCCCCAGTGTTTGGAGT